>ML335676.1:0-56269 GCA_005239505.1 Nicotiana paniculata | reverse complement strand
AATTAATTATAAATTGCATTACAAATGATTTCAAAAATATTTCTTGACTTAATATATTATTTTCAATCCTATTGAGACCAAATTATTTTACAACTAGCCAGATTGGCACTCTTTGGCTATAATTGCAATAACTTTGTAATTATAGCCTAATTATATGTTTTATGCTATTTTGGCCCAATAATTAGTCATTTTATATTTTAAATACTAATTAATCATGATAATTTAATTTTATTAAGCATCAATTTTATTTTATAATTATCAGCTATTTTTATAAATTATTTATCTATTTTTATGGGGTATTTGACAAATAGCCATTTTTCATTTAAATTCTAAACTACTAAAACCAGCTCAAACCCCAATTAAAATGACCCAAGCCCAGACCATATCCTACCCGGCCCAACCCTAAACCAATCTGAGCCGTTGATCAAAATAGATCAACGACCCAGATTTCTATTACCTTATTGAACCCTAATGACTACCCCCTCCCCCCATTTTATTTCCCCACTCTCATTCTCACTGAGCCGTCTCTCTGAACTCTCTCATCTCCCTCTCTAAAAATGGTCCACCTGCTAAACCTATCTCCTCCCTTCTCCGGCCACCTCCTCGCTGGAAACCATGGAGGTCTCACCCCTCACTAGCCTTATGGATCCATCATTCGCCTTTTGTCACTGTTTTGAGGCCTTCGAGTGAACCAGAGGCAATCCACTCACCATCTCCGGTCTCATTCCATGTTTCCGGCCATCTATGGCCGTTCGAGTAAGATCTTTATATTTTTTCGGTCAAACGCCGGTAATACTTAAGTTTGCTTCTCTTCTCTGGGTTTTCTCTGGAAACCCTAGCTTTAAACCTCCCGATCCTTTTAGATCTATCACAGATCTATACGCATTCTAAAGTTTTTCCATGTTTTCCTCAAAGATCTTCTTGTTTTCTGAAACGACTCTTCATTTCTCAAAACTAGGGTTTCAAGATTCTTTTAAAACAGTTCTTCCTCTAGTTTCTTAGTATTATTTTTGTGATTTTATTTTGTTTAAGCATTATTCGAGCCATTCTCTTCTTGTTTGATTCATCTTGATAAAAAAGGCACCAGATTTCTGGGTTCAATATGTGAATCTGAGTTCATTTTATGATGTTCTAGCATGACTACTTTGCTTGCATGTATACTCTATGTGTTTTGTGATTTCTTTTTCTATAATTACTGATTAGGGTTTCTGATTCTCTGTCCCCTCTACCTAGACTATGATTATCTATGGATTCCTTTAATTATCTGCTATTTTTCTGATATGTATCCCTAATTTCGTGATTAGGGTTTCTGATTTTTGCTTAATATGTGTTACTCCAGTATAGTTTTGCCATTTTTGAATCTCTGAACAAGTAAGATTAGTGCTTTAGTGATTTCACACCATACTCTTTACTGATTTTTGAGTATTTTCCTTTGAGTAATACGGATTGCCTGATTTTTGAATATTTTCTTAAAATGGTGGCATTTCCCTTTGAGTAACACTGATTTCCTGTGATTTGAAAATCTCCTCACTAATTTTTAGAATCTGAATCATCTCTTGCCTTATTTTTATAAATAAACCTACTGTCAATTAATTCTTATACGCTTTCCTTAATTGAAATATTCTGAACCTAGCCTCAATTGCATGTCCCATACTTGTACTATGCTAAGTTATTTCCTTATATTCTATATGCAGCCACCTATGGTACCTTTCCTTATTTGTTGTCTGCATAATACCGTTTGAACTTGATTCCTTCAATTAAGGGATACCCATACTGATTTTACATTAATTGATACTCAATCCCTTAATTAAGGGTTAACTTTGATTCCTACCTTATTTACCATCTGTTTTCAAACTATATATACACTACTCTTTTAAGAATAGGGGAACTGATCTGTACAAATCTCTCTCACAATTAAAAAACTCTATGCTCTCTCTTCTTTGCTAGCTACTACTATTCTAAGTTAGCCGGCTGTAAGCCCAGGCTAACTATTGTGCATCTCCTACTTCCTGTTTGTGATACTGCTTTCTTCACTTCACTGGTATGTTCTAATTTAGATTTTAGTCCTCAAACCAATGTGTTTCTATCACTGTTGTAATCTGGTGTGTTTCTAATTTGCTTTACTTATTATTCAACATGTATCTAGGATCCTGAACTCCCCTCTGCATGTTAAGTTAGGCTTTATTTGACCAGCATGTTTCTGTATACTTAGCATCTTCTTCTTACGTGAATCCCCATGCCTATGATTGGTACATTAGTTTAATCATGATCTTAGTTGCTTTGGTGTTAATCTAACCTAGTATTTTACTGTACCCCTAATCCTCTGAACCCTTAGGAGTTTCTGATTGTATGCCTATATGTGTGTCTTCCTGTTACATGTTTCCCTCACATGCTTTGTATTTTTCCCTCAAATACCATTACCCATGTTTGTGATTGTTGGACCATCCCTGGTCTTTTGTGTGATGTTGAACTTCTATTTCCCTCTTCAAAACTGTTTTCTTACTTACCCTTTCTCAAAACTGTTTTCTTGCTTAAACCCCTTTTAAATAAAAAGCACTCTCACATATACTCTTAGAAGTCTCGGTTTTGCCCCATCTGTGTGAGCATTGCCTTGGGACCCTTGAGCTCCCTCTGAACTTTGACACACAGAGGATGGCCATTCCATACTACACTTACTCTATTTTGGCTATGAAATCTGGGTGTGAGCACTGCCCGGGAGCCCTTGAGGTCCCTTTGAACTCTGACACACCCAGATTATGAGAAGGTTGTGAAATAATACCTGGAATTGAGGACTTGGAGACTTGAGCCCATTATGTAGGCTCCCTATAGTTAACTTCTTATTTTCCTTCTATTTCAGTTGTGTAATTCGTATTCAATGGCCTGTAATTATTTGTAAACAACTCTGGGTCAGATAGTGATAGATGGATGGGTGATATGCATGATGTAGTGTAATTAAGGATAGAAACCATGCCTTTAGTTTTATTTTCTCTATGCGCAATAACAACCATGTTTAGGAACACCATGCCATGCATTAGATATCATGCTACGTAGGATGTATGTGCGTTCAATATCTCATCCCCACGCTTAGAAATCCTGCCTATAGGATAAATAATTACAATAAAATAAGTTGCTATTACGTGATTCTGCCTATGTTCTGAAATTTCATTAGAAATACTATCTTAGGATAAATAAGCTATGCCTCATCATGCCATACACGTAGAAGATCATGTTTTAGGTAAAAAAACGATTAAAATCTATCACCTATGCTATTCCTGAAACTGTGCATAATGCTATGATTCTATATGCATTTAGAAATCCTGTTTAAGTTATTATGCATCATGCTGCATTAGATATCATGCTATATGATTGTATCTATTTAACTGCATTTAGTCTAAACAACAGAACAGTCCCATGTTCTCAGCAACCGGTAATTAGTCTTTGTACATCTTCACACCTAGAATCGCATGTTATTAGTGAAACAACTTAGAGTCATTAACCAATCTGAATAATTGTTGCATGTTATCCAACACTTAGGCAAGCCTTAGGTAATTAACTTAAAAATATAAAATCAGAACTGTCTTTGTGATCATGTTTAAATATCAGCATGCTTAAAACCAGTAGGCAAGCCTGATAAAGACTTCCTCTCTGAGTTATGCAATAATTTGTCTTTGTGTTATCACCTGGATACCATGCTTTAGGATTCTGAATTAATATGGACCTTACTTGTGTATGAGACATGCTGCTTATGTGTATTGTGTGTGGAGGAACGTTTGAGCCTTTATCTATTTTCTATGCTTTCCTTTATTTGCTGTCCTATTTGTTGGGTTATTTGTCACCTTAGAATGTTACCTTTAAAACTTGAGGGTCTGCCTAGTACCTCCTTTTAGGATAGAAGTCCTAATTTCCTCAGGGACTGATAGGAAGGGACGGGTAACAGCATGCGATAGAGGTCGAGACCAACACTCGTTTTAATAACCTTACGGGGTGGGAAGGGTAGAATAGGATATGATAACCGGTGCACTAATACCACGTGTAGCCCCTCTTCGAGGAGTGATTACCGGGTATTGCATTGATGTGATCCATATTATTAACCTAGGACACCTTTATATGCTAGCTCGTAATTCCTTTTCAAAAGCTAATCTTCTTTACTGTTTTCTAAACACCTACATGTTTAAAACTTAAATCCCCTCTTATTTGAGCTTTTACTTGTTATTTGCTAGTTGTACAAATTCAAGAAACCATTTGGCCGGGAACCACATTGTGGATCCTTTTCAAAAGCTAATCTTCTTTACTGTTTTCTAAACACCTACATGTTTAAAACTTAAATCCCCTCTTATTTGAGCCTTTACTTGTTATTTGCTAGTTGTAAAAATTCAAGAAACCATTTGGCCGGGAACCACACTTGTGGATCCTGAGGGGTTCCTAACACCTTTCCCTTAGGATAGTTTCAAACCCTTACCCAAATCTCTGGTTAGCAACGTAGTTATAATTGAACCCCTTAGGTTCCCTAACACCCCATTAAAATCGTTAGGTGGCGACTCTTCAAAATATGCAAACCCCTTTCCCAAAAGGAAAGAGTTGTCCCAACCAATGTCATAAACCCGATATTCTGCAAGGAGAAAAAGGAGGCGCGACAGTGATAAGGGTGGACATGTGGGATAGGGTTGCACGATGCAACATANGCACTGAGTTCCGGTGGTTTTATCATTGAGGAGATTTGGATCGAAAGATATATATATATATATATATATATATATATATATATAGGGAGGAGCAATAAGGGTGGACAGGTGGGAGCGGGTTGCGCGCCGCAACAAGGAATGATAAGGGAGAAAAAGGAGGCGCGACAGTGATAAGGGTGGACAGGTGGGAACGGGTTGCACGCTGCAACATGAGAAATAAGGGTAATATATATATATATGGTAGCGGGTTGCGCGACCGCAACAAGGAACGATAAGGGAGAATAATTATGTTCTACTGATTTCAAAAATAAGGATTTGGAAAACTCTGGTTTTATTAAAAAGATTTTCATACTCTGATTTTTACTATGATTTAAATTGAAACTTGAAAATTTTGAGGAGTTGATCATAGCTGGTATCTGAAAAGAGTTATCCAAGTTGTTTTATTTACTGTTGTAGGTTACTGGTTATTTAGTTTATTATTATTATTATTCCCTTCTTACTTTATTATATATTTTTCACAGGTTATATTGTTAATGACCCGCCGTAGCCTCTTCACTACTTCGTCGAGGTTAGGCTCGAAACTTACTCCGTACATGGGGTCGGTTGTACTGATACTACACTCTGCACTCTTTTGTGCAGATCCAGGTACCGGCCAGAGCTAGGAGATTTTAGTAGCTGCGCATTTTCATTGGAGACAAGAGGTAGATCTGCTGGCGTTCACAGACTCCTTGAGTCTTCTCTACACTATTTAGTTGTTGTTTTATTTCATTCGAAATAGACATATATACTTCTTTCAACCCATTATGTGTAGTATTCTTAGTAGTTCGTGAATTGTGACACCAGAACTTGGGTAGGCTTATGGTTATATATATTTAGTTCGAGGTTCGACTTATTTATTCGGTTATCATTATTATTCATGTAGTTACTTATTGGGAAATATTAGATTCAGTTTATCTTTAAAATTGTTCTATTATGTATAGGTAAATTTTAAGAGAAAATGGTTAATTAAATTTCTAACATTGGCTTGCCAAGCAAGTATTGTGTTAGGCGCCATCATGATCCCGTGGCTTGGGAATTTAGGCCGTGACAAGTTGGTATCAGAGCACTAGGTTGCGTAGGTCTCACAATTCACGAACAAGCTTGATAGAGTCTGAGGATCGGTACGGAGACGTCTGTACTTACCTCTCAAAGGCTATGAAGTTAGGAACAAACTCAGTTATTATTTCTACTCTGTCGTGTGATTCTTGGTATCTCAAATACTGATTAAACTCTTCTACTCTCTCACAGATGGCGAGAACACGTGTTTCTTCTTCCGCTGACCAACAATCCGATCTTCCAGCAGCAGTAGCTCTTATTACTGGCAGAGGCCAAAGCCACGTCAGAGGCCGAGGCAGGGGTAGGACTCGGCCCGTTTCTCATACTGCAGCCCCAGCTGCGAAGCCCCAGATTGAGATTGATAGGGGGGCTCCAGCTCAGACCATTCCAACTGGACTAGGTCAGGTCCCAGAGGGGTTTGTTTCTACCCCGATGCTTTAGGATGCTTTGGTCCGATTAGTGGGCCTTATGGAGAGTGTAGCCTAGACTGACGCACTCCCTGTTGCATCAGTCGTATCTCAGGCTGGAGGAGGGGTCCAGACTCCTGTTAGCCACACTCCTGATCAGACTACTCCTCAGATCCATACCCCAGTAGCCAACCCAGTTGGGGTAGTTCAGACAGTTGTTGCAGCCCCGATTGCTGAGGGGGCAACTATGACTTCCGATGCTTTGTGGAGATTGGACAGGTTCATCAGTTTTTTCCCTGTTCACTTCAGTGGTGCTACTTCAGAGGATCCTCAGGAATATCTGGACAGCTGTCACGAGGTTTTTCGTAATATGGGTATTTTAGAGATCAATGGGGTCGACTTCGCCGCATTTCAGATGACTGGTTTCGCCAAGAAATGGTGGAGGGATTATTTGTTGACTAGACCAGCTGGGTCACCTCCTCTGACTTGGGATCAGTTTTCTCACCTCTTTTTGGAGAAATTTTTACCTATCACTACCAGAGAAGAGAAGCATCGTCAGTTTGAGCATCTTCAACAGGGCGACATGATAGTTACCCAGTATGAGAATCGTTTTGTGGATTTGGCTCGGCATACTATTATTTTATTGCCCACATATAGAGAGAGAGGTTTAGGAGATTTATTGAGGGTCTTTCCCAGCCCATCAGGTTGCAGATGGCTAAGGAGACGACTGAGATTTCATTTCAGGATGCGGCCAATGTGGCCAGGAGAGTTGAGACGGTTCTCGGGATGGGAGGTTAGTGGTCAGACAAGAGACCTCGCCATTTCGATAGATTCATCGGTGCCTCTTCTGGAGGCGGAGATTACTCAGGGTAGAGGACATTCTTCTAGGCCATTTAATTCAGCACTTCAGACATCCCATGGTGCCTCAGGTGGTCATGGCTCTTACTTGCCTTATTCTGATCACTCAGCCCCTATCAGAGCGCCTCTTCTTTAGAGTTATTACCGTGGTCAGTCGGTTCATCAGGGCCAGCCTCAGTATCAGGATGGGTGTTATGAGTGTGGTGAGTATGGGCACATTCGAAGATCTTGTCTGAAATTTTTGGTTAATCAGCCTTAGTACCATAATTCTCGTGCTTTAGTTCCAGCACCAGCTCCAGCACCACCTGCCCAGCCAGCTAGGGGTAGGGGTCAGGTAGTTATAGGTAGAGGTTAGAATGTTAGAGGTGGAGGTCAGCATGCTAGAGGTGGAGGTCAGCATGCTAGAGGTGGAGGCCAGCCCGCTAGAAGTGGCGGCCAGCCCGCTAGAAGTGGCGGCCAGCCTGTTAGAGGTGGAGGACTACTTGTCAGGGGTCCTCCCGATGACGCAGTTCAGGGTGGTGGGGCCCAGCCCCGATTATATGCATTTCTAGCCAGACCCGAGGCGGAGTCCTCCAATGCAGTTATTACAGGTACCATTTCAGTTTGTAATAAAGATGCTTCAGTTTTGTTTGATTCGGAGTCTACTTATTCTTATGTGTCATCCTATTTTGCCTCGTATTTGGTTGTGCCCCGCGATTCTTTGAGTGTCCCTGTCTATGTGTCTGCGCCGGTGGGGGATGCTATTGTTGTAGATCGTGTATATCGTTCGTGCGTAGCCATTATTGAGGGTCTTGAAACTAGTGTAGACCTTTTGCTTCTTGTCATGGTCGATTTTAGTGTCATATTGGGCATGGATTGGTTGTCACCTTATTATGCCATCTTGGAATGTCATGCCAAGACAGTTACTTTAGATTTGTCGGGATTGCCTCGGTTAGAATGGAAAGGGACTTTTGGTCGTTCTCCCAGCAAAGTGATTTCTTTCGCCCAGTCTCGTCGTATGGTTGAGAAGGGATGTTTGGCTTATTTGGCTCATATCCATGATTCTGATGTCGAGGTTTCTTCAATAGAGTCAGTACCTATTGTTTGGGAGTTTCTCGAAGTGTTTCCTGCAGACCCGTCAGGGATGCCACCTGACAGGGATATCGATTTTTGTATTGATGTTGCTCCGGGCACTCAACCCATTTCTATTCCTCCATACTGGATGGCCCCGCCAAAACTGAAAGAATTGAAAGAACAGTTGCAAGACCTGCTAGATAAGAGTTTCCTCAAGCCTAGTGTCTCGCCTTGGGGTGCACCGAATTTGTTCGTAAAGAAGAAGGATGGATCGATGAGAATGTGTATAGATTACCGGCAGTTGAATAAAGTCACTATAAAAAATAAGTATCCATTGCCGAGAATTGATGATTTATTTGATCAGCTTCAGGGTGCCAGTGTGTTTTTGAAAATTGATCTGAGATCGGGCTACCATCAGTTGAAGATTAGGGCGTCCGATGTTCCTAAAACAGCCTTTCCGAAAAGGTATAGGCACTATGAATTTTTGGTGATGTCTTTTGGCTTGACTAATGCCCCAGCAGCCTTTATGGATTTGATGAATCGAGTTTTCAAGTCTTATCTCGATTCCTTCGTAATTGTGTTCATTGATGATATTATTATATACTCCCGTAGTCGGGAGGAGCATGAGAAGAACCTCCGTACAGAACTCCAGACATTGAGGGATAATCATTTGTATGCAAAATTTTCAAAGTGTGAATTCTGGTTACATTCAGTAGCTTTCTTGGGTCACATCGTATCAGTAGAGGGTATTCAGGTAGATTCTAAGAAGATAGAGGCAGTCAAGAACTGGCCTAGACCCACTTCAGCCATGGAAATCAGGAGCTTCTTGGGTTTGGCGAGATATCATTTTCTCGTCTGTAGCAGCCTCGATGACAAGATTGACTCAGACGGGTGCCCCATTTAAATGGTCGGATGAGTGTGAGGCGAGCTTCCAGAAGCTCAAGACATCCTTGACTTCAGCACTGGTATTGGTGTTGCCCTCAGGTTCAGGATCTTTCACGGTATATTATGATTCTTCCCGTGTTGGGTTGAGAGAGGTATTGATGCAAAAGGGCAGGGTGATAGCATATGCTTCTCGACAGTTAAAGATTCATGAGAAGAATTATCCTATCCATGACTTAGAGTTGGCAGCCATTGTTCATGCATTGAAAATATGGAGGCACTATCTTTATGGCGTGCCATGTGAGGATTACACGGATCATCGTAGCCTCCAATACTTGGTCAAGAAAAAGGATCTTAATTTGAGATAGAGGAGATGGCCAGAGTAATTGAAAGATTATGACATCACTATATTGTATCATCCAGGGCAGCCTTGCATGTATTCCAATAGGTGAGAGACCGTTAGCTTCAGACATTCAGACTTTGGCTAATCAGTTCGTGAGGTTGGATATTTCACCCAGCCATGTTCTAGCATGTACAGTTGCTCGGTCTTCCTTATTCGAGCGTATAATAGATCGGCAAGATGATGACCCGCACTTGATGGTCTTTAAGGACACCGTTCGACACGGTGGTGCCAAGAAGGTTATAGTTGTAGATGATGGTGTTTTGAGGATGTAGGGTCATATATGTGTGCCTAATGTTGATGGCCTTAGTAAGTTTATTCTTTAAGAAGCTCACATTTCTAAGTATTCTATTCACCCGGGTGCTGCCAAGATGTACCAGGACTTGCGACAGCACTACTGGTGGAAAAATATGAAAAAGGATATTGTTGCTTATGTGGCTCGTTGTTTGAATTGCCAACAGTTGAAATGTGAGCATCAGAGACCCGGTGGTTTACTTCAGCAGATAGAGATTCCTGAGTGGAAGTGGGAGCGTATCACTATGGACTTCGTTGTTGGACTCCCACGAACTCAGAGGAAGTTCGATGTCGTTTGGATTACTGTGGATAGGTTGACTAAATCAGCACATTTCATTCCAATGGCAAGTACTTACACTTCGGAGCTGTTGGCAGAGATATATGTTTGAGAGATTGTTCGCCTTCACGGTGTGCCCGTGTCTATCATTTTCGATCGAGGTACGCAGTTTACCTTGCACTTTTTGCGGGAAGTTCAGCGAGAGTTGGGTACCCGAGTTGAGTTGAGCACGCATTTTATCCTCAGACGGACGGGCAGTCCGAGCGTACTATTCAAATTCTAGAGGATATGCTCTGGGCTTGTGTTATTGACTTTGGAGGTTCTCGAGATCAATTCTTGGCGTTAGCAGAGTTTGCCTACAATAATAGTTATTAGTCGAGCATTCAGATAGCTCCCTATGAGGCATTATATGGTAGACGGTGTAGATCGCTAGTTGGGTGGATCAAGCCGAGAGAGGCTCGATTATTGGGTAAAGACTTAGTTCAAGAGGCCTTAGATAAGGTCAAGGTTATACAGGATTGAGCGTGTAGCTCAGTCCAGGCAAAAGAGTTATGCCGGCCGTAAGGTTTGGGATGTGGCATTCATGGTTGGAGAGAGAGTACTACTTCGGGTATCGCCCATGAAGGGTGTTATGAGATTTTGGAAGAAGGGTAAGTTGAGCCCTAGGTATATCGGACCATTTGAGATTCTTGATAGAGTGGGGGAGGTAACTTATAGACTTGCTTTGCCTCTAGGGTTATCCTCTGTTCATCCGGTATTTCATGTATCTATGCTCCGGAAATATCATTGTGACCCGTCCCATGTGTTAGATTTCAGCTCTGTCCAATTGGACAAAGATTTGACTTATGAGGAGGAGCTGGTAGCCATTTTAGACTGGCAGGTTCGTCAGTTGAGATCAAAAAGTTACCCTTCAGTTCGAGTTTAGTGGAGAGGTCAGCCTGTTCAGGCAGATACTTGAGAGTCCAAGTTGGATATGCAGAGTAGATATCCCCACTTGTTTGCCAATTCAGGTAATTTTCTATGTCTGTTCAAGGACGAACGTTTGTTTTAGAGGTGGAGATTGTGATGACCCAAAGGGTCATCTTATAAATTAAGACTCCATTCCAGGCTTATTAGCCTTAAAGAGACTAATTTTATTTACCTCAATTTGTGTGTGCAGTCCGGGCATAAAACCGGAAAGCTTTTATGTAAAAATATGAAAAATAATAATTTTTGGAATTTAAAATGTGGTTTTAGTTGACTTGGTTCAACATTTTTAGTGATGGACCCGGATTCGTGTTCCGACGATCCCGGGAGGTCCGCAGTAAAATATGGGACTTGGGCGTATGCCCGGAATTGAATTCCGAGGTCCCTAGCTTTAGAAATCAATTTTTAAAGAAAATTATTTTGCTGGATTTTTAATGAAATGAATTAATATTTGAAACTATTGGTATCAGGCCTGTATTTTGGTTCCAGAGCCCGGTACAGATTTTTTATAGTATTTAAGTACTATATGTGAAATTTGGTGAGAATCGGAGTTGATTTGACATGATTCGGACGTCCGGTTGAGAAATAGTGAAATTGAAGTTTTCTTGAGAAAAATCATGAGTTTTAAGGTTAAATTTGTCGTTACAGATGTTATTTTTGTGATTTTATCGCACGAGAAAATCCGTATGATGATTTTAGATTGCGTGCATGTTTGGTTTAGAGCCCCGAGGGCTGGGGTGAGTTTCGGGTAGGCTTCGGGATATTTTTAACTTGTAAAATCTGGTGTCATAGTTGTGCTGGTGTGCCCGCACTTGTGATCCTTGAGCCGCAGGTGCGAGCGGAAGCCCGCAGGTGCGACCAATCCTGGCTCCCCTACTGTATTGGTAAAAAATAGACATTACACGTGTAATGTCTAGGATGACAAAGCAGTATACATAGAACAATGGAAGGGCAATAGCTAGATGAAAGCTTGGAAAGAGGTATGGAGCAAAGAGGTACGGGGTAAACACCCCCGAGATAATTAGAAGTGGAACCTCCAGTCTAATCGAGAAGTTGAAGAGACACGATCAGAATGAACCAGGGCAGATTCATAGATCTTCAATTAATGAGCTAAACGTTACAGAATCTTCACGCAACATTTACGATGACCTATTATAATGTTACATTAATGATAAAAACATTCATTAATGCTCAATCACTAAGGAGAGTAGACGTTATATTAAGAAATTCCGTATAAAAGGGAGAAAAATCTCACTTGTATGGACACGCTCGAACCACTACCGAAATATACTTACTTTTATGCTATCTTATTGGTTTCTTATTTACAAGTCTAAATCCTATTATTAGATAATATCTTTGGTTATCAGAAGCCCGAGTATTTCTTAAAATAGCTTTGACTAAGAATCCAATTCTTTGGTTAAACAAATTGATTCTGTTACCGGGAATCTGATAATCTTTGTTTTTTCTCGTATAACCTTTATTGAATCATGTCGAATACCAACGACAAAAACCAACAAACAACTGGAACCCCAATTCCATCGCCCTAGGGATCCCCACGAGGTTCAAGGGACAACTCCCCAGAAAGATCTACAACTCACAACAATGATCAAATTGGAAACGAGCAAATAGGAGAACAAGATCCTGTGAAGCAGATGGTTGGTGAATATGTGAGTGAAGCTTTTCAAGCTTTCATGAGGGGGCTACCAACTGTACGCCTCCTCCAAACAACACCTCGACTGTAGAAAATTCACAATCTAGACTAGTAAATTCAGGAAGTAGAGGCACTCTAAATGAATCACTTGAAGGAAGACCAGGCATGTCTAATAATTCAGATTTACAATCTTTAATACTAACCTTGCAGAAACAGGTGAAGGAACAAAACGATCGCATCGAGCAAATTCCTGGAGTACCACCTGTCATCAAGGGTATTGATATTGATAAATACTCTCAACAACCATGGAAGTCAAGTGCAGCACCTTTGCCGATTCCCAAGAAATTCAAAATGCCTGACATACCAAAGTACGATGGGACAACTGATCCACGTGATCATGTTATTGCTTTCACCACAGGAGTAAAAGTCAACGACCTAACTAAGCAAGAAATTGAATCCGTGTTGGGAAAAAAGTTTGGGGAGACACTCACCAAAGAAGCATTAACATGGTATTCTCTTTTGCCCGAAAATTCTATTGATTATTTTGCTGAGCTTGCAGATTTGTTTATAAAAGCACATTTCGGTGCGCAAAAAGTGGAAAAGAGAATGAAAGACATATTCAAAATAAAACAGAGAGATATGAAGTTGCTTCGTGAATTCGTTGACAGGTTTCAACGTGAAAGGATGCTTCTACCCAGAGTACCTGACAATTAGGCAGCTATGGCCTTTGCAAGTAATTTGAACGATAAAAGCTCTTAAGCCACGAGGAGGCTCAAAGAAGCTTGAGAGAGTTCCCAGCTACGACATGGAACGATGTTTATAATAGGTACAAAACCAAATTACGAATTGAGGAAGATACTATTGCCCAATCAAAAGCAGAAGACATGATGAGTTCTAGACGCTCCGAATCAGAAAGGAGAACTGGCTAAAACAGGTACGACCCATACATGGGACCTTCGGGACGAGAGGCTCATTCCAAATTTGAAAACCCACAGCCTGATCATAGATCGTCAAATAGAGATTTGAGCTCATCATCATCAAGATCAAGAAAGGATCGAGATGAGCGAAGTAGAGGTAATGCAAGAATTGGAGATTACAGTTTCAATGTAAGTACTTCCAAAATAATTACAGTAGTAAGAAATATGAGTGATAAAGTTCGTTGGCCCAAAGAAATGAGGTCATATCCAAACAGAAGGAACCCAGAATTCTGGTGTGAATTTCACAATGATCGTGGGCACAAAACATTAGACTGCAGGTTATTGCAAGGTGAGGTAGAACACTTATTAAAACAAGGTTATCTAGCAGAACTATTTAGTAAAAAAGGTAAACATGCATATATGAAGAATAGGCAGGAGCCCCCAAAACCACCATCTCCGAAGAGAACTGTAAACGTGATAAATGGAGGAGATGAGGTAAATGGTGTAACTTATACTTCAGCAAGAAGGATGACCAAGTTCACAGTGACCCACGGGAAACGGACTCGTGAAACTTTAGAGGCTGACAGCATCTCATTTGACGACTCAGATGCTGATGGATTACTGCTTCCACATAAAGACACATTGGTAATATCTCTACTTATACATGACATTAACGTGAAAAGAGTATTGATTGATCCAGGTAGCTCGGTCAATATCGTTTTGCTGAGGGTTGTAGAAGAAATGTTAATGTGGGACCATGTAATTCCAAAAGCACGTTCCTTGTCCGAATTCGACAACTCTACTGCCATAATTAAAGGATAAATTGAGCTTAATACCTATGTAGAAGGCATCATCAAGGAAGCGAAATTTCAAGTTATAGATACAAATATGGCATATAATGTAATCATGGGGAGACCATGGATGCAGTACCATCTACTCTGCATCAGGTAATCAAATTCCCTTCCAAATGGGGAATCCAACATATTCGTGGTGATCAACAGACTTCGAGAAACATCAACTCAGTGATGCATTCCAATACAAAATAAATAGCGGAAGAATCAAAAAATGAGGGAGCAATACGAACAGACGCGGAAGAAAACGATAAAGACACGGTGAATCAAATCACCACGAATGTCGTATCAATACATACGGACATGGATTCCAGACTTGATGTTATTCAAGAACTAGAAGAGAATGACAATATCAAGACAACAACTGAGGAGCTCGAAGTTGTTCCACTGTTCGAGCTTAAGCCTGAGCACAAAATCCACATAGGAGCAAGGCTAAGCCCGACCAGAAGAGGTAAGTTAATTGAATATTTAAAAGCTAACGCAAATTGTTTTGCTTGGTCCTATTCAGATATGGCAGGTATACCCCAGAAGTGATGACTCATAAACTAAATGAAGACATATCTTTCGTACCTGTCAAGCAAAAGAAAAGAAAGCAGGGATTGTTCAAGAATCAAGTGATCGATGAAGTGAGGGACTTATTGTTACAAAGTCATGCCTTTTGGGTTGAAAAATGCTGGAGCCACGTATCAAAGGCTAGCGACCAAGATGTTCCAGGAATATCTGGGAAAAATAATGGAGGTGTACATTGATGACATGTTGGTAAAGTCAACAAAAGTAGAAGATCATTTCCAACACCTCTCGACTACTTTCGAGATCCTCCGCAGGTATAACATGAAGTTAAATCCAGAAAAATGCACCTTTGGCGTCGAATCAGGTAAATTTTTGTGTTTTCTCGTATCAAATAGAGGCATTGAAGTAAATCCTGCTCAAATTAAAGCTATCGAAGAAATACCTGATGTACTAACGAGCAAAAAAGAAGTTCAAATATTAACAGGTAGGATTGCAACTTTAGGAAGATTCATCTCCAGATCTTCAGAGAAGAGTTTTAAATTCTTCTCAGTACTAAAGAAGAATAATCAGTTCGAATGGACTGAAGAATGTCAACAAGCTCTTAAAGACTTGAAGGCTTATCTATCGAATCCCCCACTATTGTCTAAACCAAAGGAAGGGGAAAGGTTATACATTTATCTTGTTGTGGCAGAAATAGTCGTAAGTGTAGTCCTGGTAAGGGAGGACAAAGGTAAGCAATATCCTATCTACTATGTAAGAAAGTTCTTACTAGATGCTAAAACTAGATATCCTCATCTAGAAAAATTAGCCTTGGATCTAATCGTGACAGCTAGAAAGTTAAGACTGTACTTTCAGTGTCACCCAATTACTGTTGTAACTTCATATCCTTTGAGAAATATTTTGCATAAGCAAGAACTGTCAAGTAGACTGGCTAAATAGGCAATAGAACTAAGTGAATATGGCATAGTCTATCAACCTAGGACTGCAATAAAGTCTTAGGTTTTAGCCGATTTCGTCGCAGATTTTAACACTAGCTTAATTCCTGAAGTAGAAAAAGAGTTACAAATCTTTACCGGAGCTAATCCAAGAATATGGACTCTATTCACCAACGGCTCTTCTAATATCAAAGGAGCCGGGTTGGGAATTGTTTTAATACCACCTTCGGGTGAAAAGATAAGGCAAACTATTAAATGTTATCCCATTACTAACAATGAAGCAGAGTACGAAGCTGTCATTGGAGGACTCGAATTAGCACGAGAACTCTCAATTGACCAGATCGTGATCAAAAGTGACTCTCAACTAGTGGTGAACCAGATGCAGGGGACTTATACTGCTAGAGAGACTCGAATTCAACAGTATCTGGAAAAGACATGAGTCTTGGTGCAACAATTCTAGTCATGGAAGATTATGCAAGTATCTAGAGAGGAAACGCAAAAGCGGATGCGTTAGCTAATCTTGCAGCAGTTACAGATGTAATTAATAAAGACAATGCTATTGTGATACATTTATTTCATTCAGCAATTGACCAGGACAAAAATGAGGTAACATTTAATAATCTAACCTGGGGTTGGAGAAAAGAAATTGTAATTTTTTTGCAGAATGGTACCGTACCTAAAGATAATAAATAAGCTCAAGAACTTCGCCGAAAATTTGCACGGTACTGCCTAGTTCGTGACAATCTGTATCGCAAAATGTTTGGAGGTCCCCTAGGAAGGTGCCTTGGACCAAACCAAACTGAGTACGTGATGAAAGAAGTACACGAAGGATATTGTGGGAACCATGCAGGTGCAAGATCCTTAGTTAAAACCCTAATCAGAGTAGGGTACTATTGGCCTAAGATGGAAGAAGACGCTTAAAATTTCATAGCTAAATGCGATAAATGTCAGCGATATGCTAACAATATGCATCGGCCCGCAGAATTACTACACCCGGTTGTATCACCTTGGCCATTTAGGAAATGGGGAATGGATATAGTAGGACCTCTACCCCCCAGCCAGAGGAAAGGTACGATTTTTACTTGTATTAACAGATTATTTCTCAAAATGGGTAGAGGCAGATGCTTTTAAATAGGTGCGAGAAAAATAAGTGAAAAGTTTCATATGCAAAACATCATATGCCGTTTTGGTGTACCAAAGGAAATTGTATGTGACAATGTCCCACAATTCATAGGCTCTCAAATCACAGAATTCTTCCAATGCTAGCAAATCAAACGAATCACTTCTTCACCATATCATCTCGTGGCTAACAGGCAAGCTGAACAAATAAAATCATTGTTAACAATCTGAAGAAACGATTGGAAAAAGCTAAGGGAAATTGGCCTGAAGAACTACCGGTAGTATTATGGGCTTATAGAACTACTGCAAAGAAAGCCACGGGAGAAACCCCATTCTTGCTTGTTTACGTCTCAGAAGCTCTAATACCAGTGGAAATTGGTGAACCGAGCATGAGATTCACAATAGCAACAGAAGAAACAAATAATGACGAGTTGAGAACAAATCTGGATTTACTCGAGCAAAGGAGAGAAGCTGATTTAAAATGCATGGAAGCTCAAAAGAAAATCATAGAGCGATATTACAACAGAAAAGCTCACCTCAGATATTTCAAAATTGGAGACTTTTTCCTTAAGAAAGTTTTTCAATCAACAAAGGAGGCTGGAGCAGGAAAATTGAATCCAAATTGGGAAGGACCCAACAAAGTGCGTGGTATTGCTGGGAAAGGTGCTTATGAGCTGGAAACCATGCATGGCAGAATTTTACCAACAAGTTGGAATGTTTTTCACTTGAAGAAAATTACTTCTAAGGAAAAGGAATACCCACGGTCAGGTATCATTACATTCAATTTTATTTAGAACAGTTAAAATTATACTAACCATTTTAGATGATAGGCAAAAATCCAACCCATAACTAGATGATGATATTAGACCGGAATAGACACGAGGAAAAAACTGAACTCCCGGTCTAGGGTTATAACTTTCTAATGGACGTTTCAAAGGGTTAAGCAGTCATCATCTAAACTATATACCTTCGAGTCTCGTATGTTTTTCATTTTTAGGAAAAGTACCACAAGAAAAGAATAGTCAAGTTCTCGAGATTTCATTCTTCAAAGCTCAAACACTTGGAGGACTATACAGTATGGAAAGAGGCAAAGAAGACTATCAAAAGAGTCAAAGTTCAAGCCTGAAGATCCATTTTTCCCAACAAGTCAAAAGTTATGAGCAGAATCAAAGAGCTAAAGACAAAAACACAAAGCCTGATTCAGAAACCTACAAAGAACATATTCGTGAATATAAACAAATGTTTAGGGTAAAGGCAGAATTTAGTTACGGAAGAAATTCATACCCCCGTGTTTATTCAAAACCTGTTGTAAAAGAAAACAGTTACGAAAGAGTCATAGACGATGCTCAAACACATGTAAAATGTTACGAAAGTTCGAATAATATAAAGATTTTCTGCAAAATGTTATTCGGAAAAAACATGTGAATTCCTATCTCTCTTTTGTATGTTTACACCATTATGAAGTTGAGACGTCTTCTTCATTAAGTGTCGTTCATAAAAGGGCCCTCTTTTATCAATCGTGCTTCTTTCAAAAAGACACGAAATACTAAAGCATTTTTTAATGAAAAATTAAATACCAAAGGGGTAAAACAAAAACCCGAACGTAAAGCATGCAAACACTTAAGAGTAAAACGAAAACTCGAAAAAACACAAGTCATGCTAAGAAATGTAAATATTAATATTATATAATAGTAAAAACTAAGTATTAACTTAGTTTAAACCAAATTTATTTATACAAAGTTGCCCATATGTTGTAATCGGGGACTTACTAAACCAAACTTCACCCCCAAATGGGACCGGAGGTAACCACCAATTGTTCCAAAAAAGAAAAAGAGAGGGGTTGATAAACTTTCACTAAGCACTGGGAGGATTATCTTCATCAGCAGGAGGAGCAGTTTGAGATGGCAAGGCTTGGGAAACAGCTTCATCAGGCACGATCTCATCACCCATTGGAACTTCAACTTCAGGTGATGAATAAATTTGACTTTGCCGAGACTTTTCAATCGTCTCCTTAGTCTTGGAAATTTCAGTTTCTAAGTCAAAATTTTCTTGGCCCATTTCCGTCAATGTGTCAAGCCGGGCATTCAAATAAGCCCAACTCACATCAACAACTGCCTTATCCTCAAGAGCCTCATAATATTTCTCCCATTGTTCAATATCGACTCTCAGCTCATCTCTTTCAACCACGATAGCATCATAAGAAGCCTGCAAAGGGGTAAGAGATCTTTCCAGAAGCTGAATCTTATTTGAAGATTCACGGAGGTCTTCTTGGGTCTGAGTAAGTGATTGCACAAGTTCACCAGCATAAGCCTCCTTCTGGTCCAACAAAGCCTTCAAGCTTCTTATTTCTTCAATAGCATCGGAAAGATGCTCCGCAAAGGAAGACTCCAGAATGTTTTTATCCTTACCTGCTTGACTTGATGAAGCCTTCTCGATGGCTAATTCCGCTGCAATTACTCTAACCTACTGCTCTAAGGTGCACTTTTCCTCTTCTACTGCTTCCATATCAAGTTGAAGGCTCTCAAATTGTTCCTTCCAGTTATCAGCCTTGATATGATGGTCATTCATTAACTGCTCCGTATGTACGATCCTTTTCATCAACTCTATACCAATGAGATTGATCTACACAAAAAAAGGGAAAATTAGATACGGCAAAGGCTAGTGTTAGGAAGAAATAAAAGGAAGGTTACCTTCAAAGATGAGTGTACAATCTCATTCATCCATGTTAAGGAGCTATGACTTTCCAATTTTGACTTTCCTACCGGGCCAATCAAAGGCTTTATCCACACATCTGCCTGGCCTGATTTCTTTAAGAGGCTACCTTCCGCAGGAACCTCGATCATAATTCGCTTCATCTCCCCATTGCTAGAAGAAACTACTTCAATAATAGAAGGCACAGTAGTAGGATAGATGAAGGAGCCACGAGTGGAACCGACGGGGAACTAGAAACATCAACAGGCACGGCGGACTGAAGTTCCACGAGAGAAGAAGAAGGAAAGATGGCAAGAGGCGTCTCATCTGAAATTGAGCCAAAACCTTGATGGAACAATTGCTCAACTGACTCAGTGGCTGCAGAAGGAGTTCCCTCCTCAGAGTATGCAGGGGTAGAATGATCGGGCTCAGGCACGGAAGATGGACCAGTAAGGGGAGCAGATTCGTCATCAGACATGACTCTTCTTCTTGCTCGTGGCCTACGAACCAACGAGCCTTCCTCCTTCTCCTCCTCATCTTCTAAGGTTTGAATCTTATCCACTTTCCTTTTTGACGAAGAAGAATTTAAGATAATTTCTTGAGCCTTGGCCAACGAGAGCTTCGAAGCAGTTATAGCAGCAACGGTGACACCACGAGCGGGAAACCCTAACAAATAAAAGGGATTAGAGAATTTCAAAAAAGAGAGAAAAGGGAAACATAAAAAAAAACCTACCATGGGTTTTTACTTTCCAACCAAACCTTACAGAAAGTTATTTCCAAGAACGTTCTTCCATTGGAGCGATCAACAATAATTTTTCTACCCAATCACGGAAAGCGGAAATCTCCTAGACGGTTCCCATGGTTGCTGAAAAAAGACAAAAACAGTCATGGTACTGAACATCTATCAAGAATAAGAAAATAAGTGAGTAAACAAAAACTTACGTGCAAAGTAAACAAAAACTACGTGCAAAGTAAACAAAAACTTACGTGCAAAGTAAACAAAAACTTACGTGCAAAGTTCCACTTCTCAGGGAAGGGTAAATTTTCTTCACCTACTAATCCACCTGTAGGGGCAGCAACAAACCTGGCATACCAACCTTTGTCTTTATCATCGTCAGGATTGACTAAAAGTCTCTTATTCCTAGCCACAAGAGTAAAGATTCCTTGGTGGAATAACTTGGGAGAGTAGAGGTAAATAAGATGATAGAGGTAAAAGAAAGTGAAGCTAAGTTAGCCAAATATCTGAGGCATGCTACTGCCCTCCAGACGATACGACTGATTTGTCCCAAATACACGTTAAAAAATCGACAAAACTCTATAATGACAGGGTCGATAGAAGACTTGAAACCCAAAGTAAAAGAGTAGGTATATACAAAAGAATAGCCTGCTTTGTGAGAATTTATCCTTTGATTTTCATTGGGGACCAAGACCGGGAAATCAAATTTCCAATAACAGTCTCTACGCACAAGAGCAATCAAACCCTCAGTAATTTGAGTAGGGTAAAGATCAGCACGATCACGAGACGTCATGGAAGAAAGCTGTTTTCTTATGGCTTCACTGTCATTTACGAAAGAAAATTTATCGTGTACAATCTCATCTACCTTTGGTTCGCGAAGTGGTTCACTGGACTCTCTACTCTTAAAAGAAGATCTAGAAGCTCTAGCCCTAGAAGAAGATGGAGTAACAATAACCCTAGAAGTTGGTGGGGGAGTAATGTTACATTGAGAAGAAGAAGACCCTCTAGAAGGTGTTGAGCCCAAATTCATTAATCGACCGCCCCTCCTACTCCGGATCGGAGCAGAAGAAGGAGATAGTTCATCGTCTATTATTACTTTTTTGGGGTCTTGGTTTAAAGAAGACATGTTTGCAAGAAAGAAGGACTTGCAAGTAGCAAAAGAAAGTTAGAAGTTTTTCATAGAAGCAAATCCAAAAATGGGTATTTATACACGAAGGCAACCGTCAAAAAATGAAAAGATACTGATGTGAAAGTCATTATTAAAACTGTCACTTCGTGACTGATGCAGCCGTAAAAAGCCCTAAAGTGCGCTGATGAATTGCAGAACCAATCCGGAATCACCACGTGGCACATGTATTTAATAGAAGTGACAAGCGAAGCGAACGTTCAGAGACAGATGCAATGACATGAATAGAATTGCGTCGAAAAATTCCCGCCATAAATGTGTATCCACTTACCAAATATTCAATTGATAAATAAATGGTAAGTGGGGGGACTATATGTATTGGTAAAAAATAGACATTACACGTGTAATGTCTAGGATGACAAAGCAGTATACGTACAACAATGTAAGGGCAACAGCTGGATGAAAGCTTGGAAAGAGGTACGGAGCAAAGAGGTATGGGGTAAACACCCACGAGATAATTAGAAGCGGAACCTCCAGTCTAATCGAGAAGTTGAAAAGACACGATCAGAATGAACCAGGGTAGAATAAAGGGCAGATTCATAGATCTTCAATCAATGAGATAAACGTTACAAAATCTTCACGCTACAGTTACGATTACCTATTGTAACGTTATATTAATGATATAAATATTCATTAGTGCTCAATCATTAAGGAGAGTAGACGTTATATTAAGAAATTCCCTATAAAAGGGAGTAAAATATCACTTGTATGGACACATTTGAACCACTACCGAAATATACTTACTTTTATGCTATCTTATTGCTTTATTATTTACAAGTATAAATACTATTATTAGCTAATCTCTTTAGTTATCAGAAGCCCGAGTATTTCTTAAAATAGCTTGACTAAGAATCCAATTCTTTGGGTAAACACCTACGTTCGCAGGTGCGGACCCTTCTGCGCAGGTGCGTGATCGCAGAAACGGTAATGCAGTCGCAGGTGCGGCCCAAGCTGCCCAGATATTTTCCGCAAAAGCGGAAGCTCTCCCGCACGTGCACAAGTGCAGGTGCGACCCAAGCACCGCAGGTGCGAGGGTCAGTCGGTGAGTTCATATTAATTAGAACTCCAGCCTTTTTCTTCTTATTTTTCACAAGGGTAGAAGAACTAGGGAGATTTTCTCAAGGATTTTTCTTCCAAAATCATAGGTAAGTGTTCATTAACTCTTTTCTTTCAATTACCCGTCGTTTTCATCACTTTTGAATCAAAAATTAAGAATTTTCATGGTAGAAATTGGCGGTTTGGGTAGAATTAGGGAATTTGGTAAAAATTAAATTTTGACCTCGAATTGGGGTCGAATTTCGAAACTAATTGCATATTCGGGCTCAGGGGTGAATGGGTAAACGGAATTTGGTCCGAACTCCGAGTTTGGACCAAGCGGGCCCGGGGTCGAATTTTAACTTTTTTTGAGAAAATTTAGGAAAATACTGATTATTAAGTAAAGTTAGTTCCTTTAGCATAAATTAATGATATTAAACTAATTATGATTAGATTCGAGCGGGTTAGAGGCATATTCGAAAGGAAAAGCGGCAATGGCAGTGAGTGGCCTGCGAATTTGAGGTAAGTGCTTGGTTTAACCTTGACTTGAGGGAATAGGAATACCAAACTTAATTGCTATGTGAAATTACATGTGTGTGGTGTATAGGTGAGGTGACGAGTATCTATGCATCCCCAAATTATCTGCTTAACATGATCCATTTCCCCGTTTCCAATTATTTACTTTCGGGCTTAATTATTTCATGACCATTGATGTTTATGTCTATTTGGATTCATTAACTCATTGTTAAGTATTGTTTCAAGTATTTTGGAAGTGTTGGATGTTTCTTGGTTTTGTTATGTTACATAAAGATTGAGCTGGATGTCAGTATTACGATATGTATATAATTTCCGGTTGGTTTAGTTGTGAAGTGATAATTGATAAAGTTTATGAGTTTTACAACTCCTGCTTACAATTGTTGATACAAAAAATATTGTGAAAGGCTTGGCCTGAATTGTGAAATTTTTCGTAAATAAATTGATATGATATGTCTCGTGGGAGCGGGTTGCACGCCGCAACAAGGAGTGATAAGGGTGGACTTGTGGGATCAGGTTGCATGCCGCAACAGGAGAAATAAGGGTGATATATATATAGGGAGGAGAAATAAGGGTGGACAGGTGGGAGCGGGTTGCGCGCCACAACAAGGAGCAATAAGGGAGAATAATTATGTTTTACTGATTTTCAAAAATAAGGATTTGGAAAAACTCCGATTTTATTAAAAAGATTTTCATACTCTGATTTTTACTGTGATTTAAATTAAAACTTGGAAATTTTGAGAGTTGATTATAGCTGGTATCTGAAAAGAGTTATCCGAGTTATTTTATTTACTGTTGTAAGTTACTGGTTATTTAGTTTATTATTATTATTCCCTTATTGATTTATTATATATTGTTCACAGGTTATATTGTTAATGCCCCGCCGTAGCCTCGTCACTACTTCGTCGAGGTTAGGCTCGGCACTTACTCAGTACACGGGGTCGGTTGTACTGATACTACACTCTGCACTCTTTTGTGCAGATCTAGGTACCGGGCCGAGTTAGGAGATTTTAGTAGCTTCACATTTTCATTGGAGACAAGAGGTAGATCTGCTGGCGTTCGAAGACTCCTGAAGTCTTCTCTACACTATTTAGTTGTTGTTTTATTTCATTCGAAACAGACATATATACTTCTTTCAGCCCATTATGTGTAGTATTCTTAGTAGTTCGTGAATTGTAACACCAGACCATGGGTAGGCTTATGGTTATATATATTTAGTTCGAGGTTCGGCTTATTTATTCGGTTATCATTATTATTCATGGAGTTACTTATTGGAAAATGTTAGATTCAGTTTATCTATAAAATTATTCTGTTATGTATAGGTAAATTTTAAGAGAAAATGGTTAATTAAATTTCTAACATTGGCTTGCCTAGCAAGTATAGTGTTAGGCGCCACCATGATCCCGTGGGTTGGGAATTTGGGTCGTGACAAATATTTTCTAAAATGTCTATGCACTTCTCAATAGTGGGCTCTAAAGATTTAGATGTGCTTTTGTTATACATGAACTCAATTAGGGAGTGTATCTCCTCTTCTACCGATAATGAATTATTTATTCTCTTGCGCTTTTTTACTTGACTGCTACTGCCACTGCCATCTATTGAATTTCGCTTTCTAAGCGATGGCTCAGGAAACATAATTGAATTTCTACAAGTCATGACTTTCATCGCTTCTTTCATCATTCAATTGTTCTATGTCATTATCATAAACATCATTTGTTCCATCATCATCTTGATCTAACCCAACTTCCGACTTTTGTTCTTGATTTGTTGCACGTGCTCTCTCCCCGGTAGCAATAATATCAGTAAATAAAGCATTGTAACGAAACCATATCAGCGAAAGGTCTTTGTTCCTAAATTTTTTGTATTTAGAATTCTCCTGTAAAAATGAATTTAAAATTACACTAAGCAAATAAATAAAACTAACAATTAAAAGAGTTATGAAATAATTATAGAAAAGGACAAGCAATGTACCTTAATTTTTTGCTTCCACCAATCATCATCTGCAATAATTATTTTTCTTGTGAGATTTCATCCTAAACCTGTTTCACCTCTCATCAACTGCTTAAAAAGAGTCCACTCTGCTTTCATGTGATTCCAATGATTTTATTATTTATTTTCTAGTATATTCTAGTCTTGTCTTCTTATTGAACTCATTTACCATATTCTTCCATCCATCTTTAGACAAGTAAGTGTTTGACATATTTCCTTTTCTAACTTCTTGCTCAAACAATTCATTGAATTTAATATGTGCATATTTGTCCCACTTAGCATTATACCGTTCCTCCATAATTGAGAGTTAACAATCCGAAGAGATTACAAGATTTAGCTATAAATGTGCATATATAATTATATTTATGCACAACTCAAAATAAACAAAGTTCAAAAGAACGCTTTCTTATTTTTGTATGTCACTTAATTTGTGAAGCTAAAGAAACTAATAGTTAGCAATAAAAATATATGTGTATGTTTATTGCACTATCCTTATTATGTTTATTTTATTAGTACTACTTTATAGTTTTTAAAATATTAGGAGTACTACGTACAAAGAGAAACTAACAGGGTCATTACTTGATTCATGAGAATCACTTCACCAACAGAACTTTTGAAAACATACATTAATTAGTTGTCTAATACTTTGCAGTTGTAAGGATTTGACAAGTATATATATATATATATATATATATAATGTAAAGAATTATTATATTTATACGTATTTTAATCTGTTGTAGCAGGTAATATATATGCTTTATTCTTTAAGATATTACATGTATCCTTTATGAATGGTATTCATAATTATCTTTTAGATGAATTGAAAGTGTAAAATAAATGCCTAGAAGCTAAACTCGTAATTTAATTACTTCAAGGGCATGAAACTGGATTAATATTACAGCAAATCGATAAGGCTTAGCAAGAAAACGTTATTTTTGGATTTCCTTTTGAGTGGCTAGATAATGAAGTATTTTTCTATATCCAAAGTAGGGGTGTACAAATCGAATGTTATTTTGGCTTATTTTCTTTTCTAACTTTTTGCTCACATAATTCAATAAATTTAATATGTGCATATTTGTCCCACTTAGCATTATGTCGTTCTCTTATAATTGAATGTTAACAATATGAAGAAATTACAAAATTAGCTATAAACGTACACATATAATAATATTTATGCACAACTCAAAATAAACAAAGTTCAAAAGAACACCTTTTTATATTTGTATATATGTCACATAATTTGTGAAGCTAAAGAAACTAACAGTTAGTAATAAAAATCTATGAGTAAGCAAAGTACATCACTAATGTTAATACTACTAGTGTGCAAATTACGTGGCATAGAATTTTTATGACAAAAAGCCAAAGAGTATCACTATAAGCTACAAATATGCAAGTTCAAAAATGTCTTAATTATATTAAAGATCAACATTTTAAAAAATTATTGAAGAGATGATGATAAACTGTTGAAAACACAAAAAGAGGCAAGTGGCAGAGACCCACGAGCAGAGAAGAACGAAATTAGGTAATGAACATAATTTGATTATTTAGGTTTTGAAGAGTAAACAATAAGAAGGTGTACGTTTATTACCTAGAGCCACGAGCAGAGAAGAACGAGCAGACTCACCTATGGACAATCCACGAGCAGAGAAGAACGAAAGAACCTCTACTATTGCAGAGGCACGACTGGAGAAGGAAACGGTTGTTTAGGTTTTGAAGAGTAAAACTATACGAAGAGTTTTGTTTCAAAAATAAGTATTTTAGGGATAAAATAGTAAATATTTTGGTCAAATCTAAAGTGCTTATAAGATGAAATTTGATAAGTTGGGGGGATCAACTTATGGCTTTTGGTTTATTTTTGGCTTATAAGCACTTAACTTATAAGTACTTTTAATTTTACCAAACTCGTAGATAAGCCAAAAAGTGCTTATAGGCCAGTTTGACCAGCTTATAAACTTAGACAAACACCCTCTAATTACTAGAAAACTTTTTGTCCAATAGTTAAGATGAAGACAGTAAGAACAATGCTGGAAATTGCGGCTGGAAAGCAGTGGCATATACATCAAATGTATGTTTATAATGCCTTTTTTCAAGGGGATCTATATGATGAAATTCATATGGAGCTTCCACAGGGATTTAAGAGCCAGGGGGAGAAGAAACCATGGTGTAGGCTTATCAAATTCTTGTATGGCTTAAAACAAGCTCCAAGACAATAGAATGCAAAATTAACTGAAGCTCTGGCAAGGTCTCATTTCAAGCAACACCAGTTTGATCACTCCTTATTTATCAAGAAAACATCTGAAGGCACTACTATGATGTTAGTGTATGTTGATGATATGCTTATAACATGTGATATTATGAGTTTGATTGAGGAAACAAAGAGCACACTGCATCAGTCATTTATAATAAAGGATCTAGGTAAGTTAAAGTACTATCTAGGTATTGAATTTGCAAGATCTAAACAAGGGATGATGATGCATCAAAGGAAATGCACTTGAGCTTATTTCAAAACTTGGATTAGGTACTGCTAAACCTTTTGTAACTCCCTTAGATACTAATGCTAAATTGACAACAACGGAGTATGATGATCGCTATAAAAGTGTTGGTCACTCAACAGATAAACCTCTTGCTAACATTAATTCATACCAAAGGTTGATAGGCAAACTACTCTATCCAACCATGAGCAGACTTGATATATCATTTAGTGTAAAAACTCTTAGTCAGTTTTTACAACAACCTAAAAGATCTCACATAGATGCAACTATGAGAATTATTAAGTATGTCAAAAATCAACTTGGAAGAGAAATTCTGCTGTCAAGCACAAACAAGAACATTATCACAGCCTGTTGCGATGTAGACTGGGCTGCATGTCCACTTTCCAGAAAATCAGTAACAACTTACTTAATCAAGATTGGAGATTCTTTAGTTGTTTGGAAATCAAAGAAGCAAACTACAGTATCTAGGAGTTCCACAGAGACTGAATACAGAAGCATTGCCGCCACAGTAACTGAACTCACTTGCCTACAAAGACTTATGCAAGAAATAGAAATTGAAGTTAACATACCTATATAAGTTTACAGTGATAGAAAGGTTGCTATGCATATTACAGCCAATCCTGTATATCATGAGAGAATCAAACACATCGAAATAGACTGTCACTTTATAAGAGAAAAGATAGTGCAAGGACTGATAGTAACAAAGTATATTCCTACCAAAGATCAACCAGCAGACATACATACTAAGGGCCTCAATGGAGTTCGACATGAATATTTAAGCTTCCAAGCTAGGTGTTCTCAACATTTTTGCACCACCTACCTTGAAGGGAGTGTTGAGAAAAGAGTAACTTATGAAGGGCATGGTAGGCCTCATTTGTTTGCACTTAATGAAGGTCTGAATCTTAATCATTCAGATGTTAGACATTAAGTGTATTTGTTTTTAAAGTCTGAATTTTAATTATTCAGATCTTAACCATTAAGTGTGTTTATTTTTTTACTTCACAACCACTTAATGAGTCTGAATAGGTCTATATGATTAAGATCTATAACAGAGACTTAATTTCATTAAGATGCTATCACTTATTCATTATTAACTGCCGCAACCACCTACCATTACCAACTACCACTATGCCACCACGACCACCATACTCAACCACCACCACCACCACCACCACCAAGCCACCATCATCCTCAATCATTGCCGCCACCATTATCGACCATCACCACCCACTATCCCTACCATTATCAACTATCACCACCCATTATCCCCACAACTCCGACTACCATGTATAATTCTCACCCACAATCAACACTCATCCACCTTAACTACCACAACTGACCACTCCATCACCATCAACAACCACAGCCGACACTGCCCATTATTATAACCTACCACCACCCACCCACCCACCATATTTCTCAGTCACATACTACCACCACCCGCCATTATTAACTATCACCACCATCATCCTCAATCATAATCGTCATCACTACTAGCTACTAGCATGAACCACCGCCATCAACCAAAACTATCACCAACCATCGCTTCTAGTCGGCATTCACCCGTTAGCCATCACCATCAACAACTATCATATTTTAAAAAATTATATATTTTATTGATAGAATATTAGATCAGTTAGTATTTCATTTGAATTTTATGCTTATTAATTTTCAAATAAAGATAAATTTTATATATTCAGATGTTAAAAATCAAACAATCTTAATTATTTCTATTCTGATCTTAATATACATCTTAATATATTCAGATATGTATTCAGATTCAGATGTCTTAATCTTAATATACATCTTGATATTCAGATCTGTATTAAGATTAAGACGTCTTAATCTTAAAAAAAACAAATGAGGCCGTAATCACTTTACATCTTATATTAACCGCATTAGGAAGTAGTTTAGGCTTCCATTAGTGAGTTAACTAGTTAACTATATTGTGTAAGATCCCCTCTTGTAAACACACGTTAAATACAATTTATTCTGATTCTCTCTTCTCTCTAAACTCTCTCTAGCTTTATCTCTTTATTTTGTCTTCTTCTTCAATTTCTAGGAATCATATCCTAACAATCTTCAAATAATTTCAAATTTAAACGACTTACTATGGCAAGGCTTAAAGGACGATTTTAGACACATATATTCTCTAAACATAAGGGACAATTTATGTCATTTTCTCGAATTAAACCATATCCATGGGTTTTATTGCAATATCTACAAAAGCAGTCCCTCGATACATCAGAAATCAATTGATACATTATTACCCGTTTACCTACATTCTGCATCTGCCCTCATTTTACAATCCATAGATACTAGGAGAGGAATAGGTAGTACTTCCAAACCATGAAATATGTCGGAATGAAAAATTGATGCCCAACTGAAACATGATAAAGGATGTCTCTATTGCACATGCACAACAAATGAGACAAAAAAAATGTGTATACCCAGTTTTAGACTACGCTATTCTTTCATCGCCAACAGAAACTCAAGATACAGAAATGAAGCGAACCCAACAAAAATAGCACACTCAAATAAAACCAAAAGATATAAGCCAGAATTTTGCCAAAAAAAACCAATCAAGCATACCTTAAGATTTCTGAAGAAAATCAAACCAATTTGGCAGCTTCAACACTTGACAACAGGAATACAGAATATTTAGATGATCTACTATGTCTAATTAGTAAGCACCAAAAGTCGTCGCTTTGGCCGAGTGGTTAAGGCGTGTGCCTGCTAAGTACATGGGGTTTCCCCGCGAGAGTTCGAATCTCTCAGGCGACGTAATCATTTTTTTTTTTCTTTTGGACAGTTTTTTTTTTCCGTCTAAGTTCGATGTGTATATGTTTATGCAATTCTCATCTGAAGGTACTACTTTACTAACGATATCTAAAATTCAATTGTTGGTATTATGTCCATTTATTAACTTGTTATTTTCCTCGAACCGGATCATCAGTGCCTAAATAGTACTGCTACTGAAAAAGAACGTTTGGCTATAAAAAAAAATTGTTTCGATGCAAATATTAGATGGAAATGCATAAAGTTGTCCCACATTTCATTTGTATATAAGTATGTAAAAGTACAGAATTGAGAACACAGCATGGAAACAAGACATGACTGAAAATTGAAACAATAGAAAAAGGACTTATTTTGCTAAAGAACTGGAAACCGGTTATAAGTAATTAGGCAGGAAGCTTAGAAGCTTCGAGATCGGCAGCTTGTTTTATTAGATTCTGGTCGCTATCATCAAGAGCCATTTGAATCGGCGACGTTCCAAGTCCATCGGCGATAGCCAGCATAATTTTCCTCATCTCATTCCCAAATTCCTGTCGGTCAACAGTGCCGTTGTGGTCACAATCGAACTTCTCGAAGATGGAATCGTAGAGGCGGGTGAGTTCCTCCGGCGAGGCGGCAACGTCGACGCCGAAGTGAGCCTCTATGAGGCGGAGAGACTCGAACGCTTTGCGAAGCTCGGAACGGGACAAAACGCCGTCGTTGTTGAGGTCCAAATCGGTGAATCCTTTATCAATTGCCTTTGCAAAAGCTGCTTCGTCGTTCACGAAGTCTCGAATTGTTGATCCGTCTATGATCACCACTCCCATTTTTTTTTTACTGATTCAGAAACTATTCTGAGGTAGTGCTCGTGAAGTGAGAATAGGATATATGGCTGGGGAATTTGAATTTTTTAACTAATAAATGTAAAAATTACGCTAACATTTTAAGATAAGATATTTTTGAGAGAAAAGCTAGTCGGTGGATACCTTGTCATTGGAGTATAGAGTTATCATTTTATGGCACGTGGTTGTCTCCATTTGCTTTTCTTCTTCAATCACGACCACTATTTCCATAAGAAGATGATGGGAAATAGATGCAATCACGACCACTATTTTCATCATGAATATTGTCTAGTTTTTCATTTTTTACAATTTGCTTATTTTGATCCACGTATACTTTGGCCATAAATAATACTCCTACTACAGTTTATTGTTTGTAAATGTTACAATTCATATTTGCAATTAATAATTTGATCAAGTTTAAGTGAAATATAATATTTTTTACTCGTCAACTTTTAACCTTAGTGCTTACCTCGAAATACGAGTAACAATTAAATTTGTAATGTGGTTATAAGGATATGCGATCTAATTCAATACTAATTGGTAAATAATCAAGTAAATAAATGAATTAAATGATTTATATGAATCAAACTCATATAATTGCAAACCGTCGACCTCGATCTGGATTAGATTCGAGAATGGATTGCCAAGAACAGTAAGAATAGCTATAATAATGCGAACAACTCAAATGCGGAGAATTAACAGTAAATAAAAGAGCTTTGTATTTAGCAGTGTGAGTAAGAACTAGAGCGTTGTGATAATTGTGATGATGGATCCGTACAAATGAATAGGGTTCCTCTTTATATAGTTGAGGAACCCTAAATAAGGAATGATTCTAATTGTGGAAGTAAGATACATGATTGACATTATTAACCGTCAATAGCTCTACCGGCTCCGAGATTCTCGGCGGGATTGATGATTGAGCACGGATATTTCGGGATTCTGTTACTGTGGTGTCGATCTAGTCTGACCTCAATATCTCAGCCTCCATACTCGCTGAGTCCGAGCTTACTTTGATCCCAACTTAAAATCAAGACATATTCCTCGAACCCTCAGGCTCGGACATCTTCGATTTCTACCGTCACAGATAGTCCCTGCGTTTCTTAGAATGAAAAGATAAGAAATGATTTGAGCCTCAATTTTCTTCATACCTCGTCCATGACATCATTCTTATGATGTAAGCGGCAGATGTGATTGAAACGTCCCTTCAGTTTGGTCCCCAAGAACCATAAGTGCATGTCAGCTGTTGGTCGGCCACTAGCGGCACTGAACCGCCGTTTTGAACCTATATATATCTGCTGTATAATAGATTCAAAATTTCACTTTGCTTTGATCACAAATTTTTTAGCACACAAACCCTTTCGTTTCCTTCTCACCGTCGTTCATCAAGCCACTGTTGCTCCTACCGGAACCATCGATCCTATATCCTCTCTTTGCTCTCAACTCATATAGTAATGGCAAGGACCTCCAAAACAATACCACAAAAGGAGAAAACTCCACTGGCCGGTGATAAAACGCCGGTAGAACTAGCTGTTCACGAATACGTACCCGGTTCCTGTATCGTCAGGACCGATAATCCCTCGTTGGTGCCGGGCCGATGCGAGCACATGTCGATGTACATGTGTTCAATTACCAAGGGCTACCTTGATGCCATGAAATCAGACTGCAGGTGGAGCCTAGAGGTGGTGGTGCACATTCCTTTGTCTGAAGAGAGCATCACCACTCGTGTGAAGGGGTTCTTGAGTGTGTACACTTATTCCTTCACACTGGGTCCCGTCGACCCCATGATCTTCGACTTCTGAAAGAGGTACAAGGTTATGCTTGGTCAACTTCACCCCTCGCTATGGCGCGTAGTGATCATGTTGCGCTACTACTCCAATGAGGCCGGGGGATTGGAGTTCACATTGGACCATCTCATGCGGTTATACAGACCCCACTCTATCGAGGGTTGATTAAACTTAACTGTCAAGCGAACAAAGCTTTATTTTTGAACATCGACGAAGACAAAGATCGGGGCTGGATGAGCCGATTTATAAGGGTGAGGACTTGTGACATAATACCTGAAGACAATATGTCATTCCCCGAGGAGTAGAAAGCCAAACGTGAGTATCCTTTGTTCTTTTGGTTCAGTGTCCTAGTAGATTTTGCTTGACATTTTTCTTTGACTATACAGCCAAACCTTGGATGCCCGAGGCGATGCCTGATTTTGAATATTGGATACATAGGCTAGCCTTCACCTCGACCCGAGCTGAGCGAGTGTGGAGGGATTTGTGTAAAGGCAAGTGGGAAGCCAAAAACCACGGTAAGGTCTCTTCTCGTGTATTCTGAAGTTACTATCCCCCCTTTTTTCCATTGTTAATCTCTGTTTTATGTAGGTTTGACCAAAGACGCCATCATGAGGCCACGAGCAAAGGTGGCGAAGCTGAATCCCCATCTCCCGGGCCAGGAAGGGCACCTCTCAATCCGAGGTCTCTAAGCTCAAACCTCTAAGGGTGAGGAGAAAAACAGTCGGCCTCACGGCGGATATGGTCCAAAAGCTGAGGGACCAGGATGAGGAAGAGGAGGAAAAAAACTCCTCGGCGTTGCTATCCCGTCCTTGGAAAGCCATCGAGGTTGCAACGCATCCTGAACTACCGCCCATTGCAACTGAGCCCCTCAGAGAGGAGGCTTCAAAAAATAAGTCGGGGGTGAACCCCAAATCTCCCGAGGTCGAGGCGGTATCTCGATCATCGACTTCTACACCGGGAAAGGCCAGTTCAGAGGCAAGGAATGTTGATCAGAGCGCTCCGAGCGATTCGCTTGGGGCCATGACAATAGGTCAAACGTCTTCCATGCCGGTATTTTCCAAAGGGGCGATTAGGGATGCCCAAATGTTGAAGACCCCCGAGATCGGCGAAGGCTCCAATGCTGGTGATCTTTTTCAAGATTTCTTCGTGGAGGTCTATAATGCCTCCCATATCACTAATGCTTTGGTCCTCATGGCGGATGCCCAACGTCTCTTCTCTAAGGTAAGTGTTTGTTGACTTTTGGTCGTCCTCCTTTATATTCTATTTTTTCTAACCTGTGTTCTTTTCCTCTATACAGGCTTCTGCTAAATTCTGCTTCAATCTTAGTCTGTGCGAAGCCGAACTCTTGAGGGTCTCGAGAGAGATGAACGTTCTGAAGGGTCTTTGCAGCCAAAAAGACGTGGTCATAAAGAACCTCCAAGCGGAACTAGCCAAGTTGCATGAAGAAGAGGCCGAGCTGGATAAACAGGTAACTGCCTTGCTGATACAACATGGGGGTCGACCCGACTGTGGAGGTTGAATCTTCAAAATCTCAGCTGCAGCAGAAGGTGGACAATATCGGTCTCCTTCGGGCGGAGGTCGATCAGGTCAAGGTCGATTGTGATCGGTGGAAAGCCAATATGGACCGCCTAGCCGTTGAAAAAGAAGCAGTTTTGGTCAAGTTATCTTCGGCGGAGGCCCAGCTCTTAGACCTCAAAGAAAGGGGCTCTGCTCTGGCGAAAAGAGTCGAAGAGCTCGAAGCCGGACTTGGCAAGGCCAAGGCTGAAATTGAAAAGACCAAAGCCAAGGCAGACAAATACATAGCGTAGTACCGGGCTAATGCCGTGTTAGTTCAAGCCCAGCTGAGGGAGGTCTCTAATCGGGATCAATGACGTAGTTAATTGGCTAAGTGCCAATCCCGGAAGGAAACCCTCGAGGACGTTCAATCTCGGGGTGTTGACCTTTCCGAAGAGATTGCTCGGGCCAAAGAGCTTGAGGACGAGGCTAGGTAGCTTGTCTCTCCAGATAATGATGACGACGACATGTCTGGTAGTGGAGAATATGGGGGCGAGGTTGCCGATGAAGATACCCCTGACCAAGCTGTTCAGGGAGAAGCTGATGTCGAGGGGGCTGGCCCCGATAATGGCTAGGTGTTAGCTTTTTTCTTCCTATCTTTTTTTTTTGTTAAGGCCCTGGTTGGCTATTTTTGTACATGTATTTTTGGATATAACGGAAAAATGTTCTTTGATGTCTCTTTGTCCTTGTGTGCTTAATTGTCTTCACTGAAAAATTCTCTTTAGCTTAGTTTGCGATCGAAATAAACCCTTAGGCTTTTTATTTTTCCGGAGCAAGTCCCCGAGTTACGAAGGTAAGTCCTCGACTCCGAAGCTCATTTGGGAGTTCGTCTCGGGGAAGGCATGTTTCGAACTGATATACGAGTTATCCCCATTGGCTAAGCTCGAATAATTTTATAGGATAAGGTAGGCCCTTAGGTTGTATCCACGATTATTAAGTTCTCGAGCTTGAATTGTTTGTTTAAGCTTGCAATAACCAGATCCTTAAGTTTGAATCAAATGAGAGTGTGGTCTCGATTCTTTAATTGTATTGGCCTTTTGGCTCATGAGATCGTCCCTTAGGCTCTTTTGTATCGGCCCTTAGGCTCTTTTATATCGACCCTTAGGCTCTTTTAGGTTGGCCCTTGGGCTCTTAAAGTTGGGCCAGTTTGGCCTCTAAAAGCGGCTATAATTTTTCCCTCTTCGGCTAAAAGACTTAGTGAAAGTTTCTTATGCCTTAGCGTATATTCTTATACCCGTCGTGTTTTTCAAGGGTTCGGTGATCGGAACCCAAGTTTTCTTAACCTGTTTGTGTTGAGATGATTTAACATCTCGAAGGCTGATGTTACCGAAGCGTTTGAATTATTCGGGGGCTGATTTTATCGAAGCCCTTATTTGCTTTGCCGAGGGTAGCCTTGTTTAAACGGTTTTTCGAAGTATTTGAAGGCATTTAGTTTATGGCGGAAGTCGGACGTATTCGAGCCGCGTAATTTCGACCGTAGCCTTTTCATGTGACCGTAGTATTTAATATGGCTGTAGCCTTCGGGTATGTCTCTTGGACTTGTTTCCCGATTCGAAATGTTAGTTCCGAGTGTGAAGGCCTTGGCCTGTATATTGGGGGTGCCTCTTTGAGGTCTTATAACTTCGAACTTTAAATAGCTCGAGTAAGCAGTCCCCGGGTGTTCGAGGTACGTTTGTGTTCGTCCCTTGGGCCGTTCTTCATGAGTGTTAGTTTTGCGCAATAGATCATAAGTATACGACTTGTATAATAGAAACCCTACTTCATACACAAGATGTTTTGGGAAAAAGAGAGAACTTCTTTGTATTATTCATACATGCATACATGTTTTTCTATCGGGCCTCGGCTATCCTACATGGACACGGTTCATTCGACCGTTTGGCCCATTATAATTTTTTTCCTATCGAGACCCATTTGCACAACATCCGAGGGTGATGTGCCCTAGTATCCGAGGTTGATTGCAAAGAAGCCTTGGATACTGTTGAATTATCCCCAGGTAGCACATAGTTGTTACCTCGTTAAAAACCTCGCCTGAAAAACCCATTTGGGATAAAAATCGGTCTAAGGGGAAAAGAGTGCAACGCGTACTTTAAAACCTGAGGTCTCGATTTCTTGGGGTGGGTACCTGTAATAAGTTAGTTTGAGTTATTTTGTGGTCTTCGAGGAATTTTGTTACCTTACTTCCAATGAACTGTTTGCCATTATCACACACTACCGCAGCAGGTATCCCGAATCGACATGCAATGTGATACCATATGAAGTCGATCACTTCTTTCTACCTACCTTTTTCAAAGGCCTGCGCTTCAACCCATTTAGAGAAATAGTCAGTCATAAACAATATTGATCTAGCTTTACCTGGGGCCGATGGTAGAGGTCCGACGATGTCTATCCCCCATTTCATGAATGGCCATGGGGATAGGACCGAGTGAAGCTGTTCACCGGGCTGATGAATCATCGGTGTGAACCTTTGACATTTATCACATTTTAGAACGAACTCCTTAGCGTCCTTCTCCATGCTATCGCAATAGTATCCTGATTTGATGACCTTTCGAACTAGTGACTCGGCGCCAGAATGGTTTCCACAAGTGCGTTCTCATAACACATAATCTGTATCTCCCGGACCCAGGCATACGGCCAATGGACCATCGAACGCCCTTCTCTATAACGTTCTGTCCTCGTCCAATGCGAACCGAGCTGCCTTAGTTCGTAGGGTACTTGATTCCTTCGGGTCCAAGGGTAGCTTCCCATTTTTCAAGTATTTGATATACTTGTTTCTCCAATCCCAGGTTAAGCTTGTGGAATTTATTTCAGCGTGCAATTCCTCGATTATGGACCTCGAGAGCTGGACGGCAGTCCCCGAGTTAATTTCATCTTCGTCGACCGATGATCCCAAGTTGGCAAGTTCATCGGCCTCAGTATTCTGTTCCTGAGGTACATGCTGCAGAGTCCATTCTTTGAAGCAGTGCAAAGTGATCTGCAACTTGTCTAAATACCTTTGCATCCTCTCTTCTCGTACTTCGAAAGTGCCGTTTACCTGGTTAACTACCAGTAGGGATTCATATTTAGCTTCAATGACTTCCGCTCCCAAGTTCTTTGCTAATTCAAGACCTGCAATCATAGCCTCATACTCGGCCTCGTTGTTAGTCAGCTTAACACTTTTAATCGATTGTCTAACAATACTGCCCGTAGGCGATTTTAAAACAATACCAAGTCCGGACCCTTTCACGTTCGAGGCTCTGTCTGTAAAAAGGGTCCATACCCCCGAGGAGGTTCCCAATTTCAGCAATAGTTCCTATTCTACTTCGGGTACGAGGGTTGGCAAAAAATCTTCCACGAAGTCTTCTAATATTTGAGACTTGATGGCCGTTCGGGGCTAATACTCAATATTGTACCCGCCAAGTTCAACGGCCTATTTGGCCAGTCGGCCCAATAATTCGGGATTATGAAATATATTTTGAAGGGGATATGTGGAAATGACACATATAGGATGACACTGAAAATATGGCTTTAGTTTTCTAGATGCGCTTATTAGTGCAAGTGCTAATTTTTCTAGGTGCGGGTATCTGGATTCAGCATCTTTTAAAGTTCGACTTACGTAGTAAACTGGGAATTGCGTACCTTGTTCTTCTCGGACTAGCACTCCACTTACCGCTATCTCGGACACTGCCAAATATAAATATAGCTTCTCATTTGCCTTTGGGGAGTGGAGCAAAGGTGGGGTCGATAGATATTGTTTCATCTCCTCCAATGCTTCCTGACATTTCGGACTCCATGTAAATTCGTTTTTCTTTTTAAGCAAGGAGAAGAACCTGTGACTCCGATCCGATGATATAGAAATGAACCGGCCCAGGGCAGTTATTCGTCCGGTTATCCTCTGAATGACTTTTACACTCTCCACGACGGTGATGTCCTTGATGGCTTTGATTTTGTCGGGGTTGATCTCGATTCCCCGATTTGACACCATAAAGCCGAGGAATTTGCCCGACCCCGACCCCGAAGGCACAATTCTCGGGGTTGAGTTTCATGTTGTACTTCCTCAAGATCTGAAAGGTATCCTGCAAATAAGTCAAATGGTCCTCTGCGCGCAGGGGCTTAACTAACATGTCGTCAATGTAACCTCCATTGATTTCCCTATCTTTTCTTCCAACAACTTGTTAACTAGGCGTTGATATGTAGCCCCTACATTTTTTAGCCCAAAGGCATTACATTATAGCAGTAGGTTCCATACTTAGTGATAAAAGAGGTTTTTTCCTGGTCTTCTGGGTCCATCTGAATTTGGTTGTACCCAGAATAGGCGTCGAGAAAGGTAAGTATATCTTGGCCAGCCATGGCGTCGATCATTCGATCGATGTTAGGCAAAGGGAAAGAGTCCTTTGGACATGCTTTATTTAGATCCTTATAATCTATAAACACTCTAAGCTTGTTCCCCTTTTTAGGGACTACGACTAGGTTGTCTAACCACTCGGGACATTCGACCTCCCGAATGGACCCTATTTTAAGGAGTTTAGTTACCTCTTCTTTTATGAAGGCATGCTTCACCTCAGACTGAGGCCTTCTCTTTTGCTTTATCGGTCTGAACTTGGATCCAAGCTCAACCGATGAGTTGTAATCTCGGGCGGGATTCCTGTCATATCTAGATGGGACCACGCAAAGCAATCCATGTTATCAATAAGAAACTGAATGAGTTTTTTCCTGAGTTCGGGGGTTAACCCCGTTCCCAGGTATACCTTGCGTGCGGTTAGATACTCAATGAGTATCACCTGTTCCAGCTCTTCGACTGTTGACTTAGTTGCATCCGATTCTTTGAGAACGATGAAGGTTCGAGGAGTGAGAAAATCCTCTTTATCATCTTCGAGTACCTGTTTATTCGCTTCAGTCGAGGCTAGGGGCGGTGATTGGTATTTTTCTGCTTGCTTATCTTTGACGCTCGATTTTTATGAGGTTGAGGATACTGGTACCGGTGTCACCTCGTCGACTAAAAACATCTCCTTTGCAGCGTGTTTCTCTCTGTAAACTATTTTTACCCCATCCTCTGTTGGGAAATTAATCATCTGGTGAAGGGTCGACAGCACCGCCCGCATGTTATGGATCCACGGCATCCCGAGCAGTGCATTATACCTCATGTCACCTTCGATGACGTGAAATTTTGTGTTCTAGATGGTCCCGACCACGTTTACTGGTAGGATTATTTTTCCCTTTGTTGTCTTGCTAGCCATGTTGAAACCGTTCAAGACTTGAGATGCGGGCATAATTTGATCAAGTAGGCCGAGTTGTTCTACGACCCTCGACCTGATTATGTTTGCCGAGCTACCTGGATCCACAAGAACATGTTTAACTTGAACTTTATTTAACAAGATAAAAATTACCAGGGCGTCGTTGTGCGGTTGTGAAAGGCCTTCCACCTCCTCGTTGTTGAACGTAAGGGTGCCTTCGGGTATGTAATCTTGGGTCCGATTCTCTCTTGTAATTGACACTTTGGTGCGTTTGAAAACAGGTCCCTGCGGGATGTCGACTCCACCGATGATCATGTGGATAACATGCTGAGGTTTTTCTTCCTCATTATTTTTGTTGGCGTCTCTCTCTCTGAAGTGATTTTTGGCTCAGTCGCTGAGGAATTCTCTAAGATGACCCTCGTTGAATAACCGAGCCACTTCTTCTCTCAACTTCCTGCAGTCTTCGGTCCTGTGGCTGTGTGTGCCATGGTACTTGCACATTAAGTTAGGATTTCTCTGGGAAGGATCGGTTTGTATCGGCCTTGGCCACCTAGTGTCTTTAATCCTTCCAATGGCTAATATGATACCTGATGCATTGACGCTGACGTTATACTGTCACGACCCAAAATCCATAAGGTCGTGATGGCGCCGAACACCACTGTCAGGTAATCCAATCATTAAATAGTTAAGTTAAATTTTCTGTTTTAGCATTTTTAAAATTATTGCCTTTCACTTAACACGTAATATCTAAATAAAATCCATTAAGTAGAAATAACAGTCTAACATTCCATTTTGATAAAATACATCCCAAACACATCCCAGAACCCGGTGACACAAGTACATGAGCCATTTCTAAGAATTTTACAAGTACTACAAAACTTGTCCGAAATACAAATTGGACAAGGAATAAAAACGAAAAAACAATACATAGAGGAAGACTCTGCCGACTGCGGGTCGTCTCCGGATGATGCAGCCCGTCTAAGTCTCCAAGTCAGACATTTTGCTATGAAGGTACCTGTGAAACAAAATGCACAGCAAGTGCAGCATGAGTACGAAAACAACGTGTACTCAGTAAGTATCCCGCCTAACATCAGAGAGGTAGTGACGGGAGGTCGACTTAGACACTTGCTAGAAGTCAATTAATATAAGGTATAGTAACGAAATGAATCAATACGAAACAAATTAAAAGTATATATCAATCGGGTATAATTTACACAGTACGATCCCTTTCTTACAATTTATTCAGCTCTCAATTTGCAATTTACTTCTGTAACCAAAACATATACATAGATACGGCTTCACCAAAAGGTTATTATACTTCAATTTAGGAAAACCCTTAGGTACACTGGCTTCTAGCCAAACATTACGCACGATTCAATGGGGATAGTAAGTACATAGGAAAGGAAATGCCAAGGCGTACGACCCGATCCAACATAAAAGTAAACTGTGCACTACCGAAGGGTCGAACGACGCGAATCATAGATGTATCTTTCAATCCGCCGTGGCGTACGACCCGCTCCCATGAGAGTGTGGTACATAAATCCTGCCGAGGCGAAAGACCCGATCCCATAAGAGTGTGGTACATAAATCCTGCCGAGGCGAACAACCCGACCCTATAAGAGTGTGGTACATAAATCCTGCCGAGGTGAACGGCCCGATCCCATAAGAGTGTGGTACATAAATCCTGCCGAGGCGAACGACCTGATCCCATAAGAGTGTGGTAGGAGGATTTACCTCGCTCGTGAATCATACATGCGAAACAGTTACATATGAATTATAGAGTTACCCCACTCACGAATCATACCTACGACTCGGGTACCCGCATATAAATAGGCCCATTCAGGTAGTATATCCGGAATTTATCAGGGAATATTTAGCCGAAGAAGGATACATTCTCTTTTTACATGATTAAGAAAATGAAGTTTAACCTACCTAAATATTCATTTACTAATTCAATGAGATTAGACAGTCCCGTTTTACCAACAAAGTTGCAAGTACAACAAGTAAAGCATGCTAGTGGGTCCTAGGCTACCCGGACATAAGCATAATAGTAGCTACGCACGGACTCCCGTCGCCTCGTGCGTACGTAGCCCCCGCAAATAATAGCATGTATTCATTTTGTTCACCTAAGGGGACAGTTCCCCCTCACAAAGTTAGAAGGGAGACTTACCTCGCTCTGAAATTCCATAACCGGCTTCCAAGCCCTTCCGAAGACTCCAATTTGACGCACAACGCCCCAAAACTATCCAAATAACGACAAACCAATAAAAATATACTCTAATATTTTCAACGATTCAAATTATATAAACGCCTAACTCCGCTAAAGGAATTGACCAAAATGCCCTCAGGCCCACGTGCCTGGATTCTAAAATTTCTCGAAGATTATCTACCATAGCTTTACCAGCTCAAATATACAATTTACTCAAATTTCCATGCTTGAATTTGTGGTAAAAATCCCAAATACAAACTTCTAGGTTTTCTTCAAAAAATCCCAATTTGCTACTAACTTCCATGGCCAAATCTATCTACAAACCTTGTATTTAACTTGAGATTAGTAGGGACGACTTACCTTGACATAGATGAAAAAAATCCCCACTTGAAGCTCTCCAAAAATCACCCAACCAAGAGGAAAATGAGAAGAAATGGCCAAATTCCCGTTTAAAATCACAAACTGCCCAGGCGACCCTCCTATGCGATCGCACAAAACACTTCGCGATCGCTTAGGCCTTCTATGCTGCCTCCCTAATTCCTCCAGTGCGTTCGCGTGTCATCTCCAACGTTCGCACTGGCCAAACGCCTCACAGCCTCCAAACACACCCTGTGCGATCGCAATTCCAACCCCGCGATCGCATAGGCCTTCAACCTGTAGCCCCAGCCTTTCCTCCTCCGCGATCGCATTGCACCTCCTGTGATCGCATAGGCAAAACTCCAGCTCCCTTGAATCTCTTCTCCGCGATTGCACTCATCCTTATGCGATCGCATAGACCAAAAGTCCAGCCCTCCAATTTCTTCTTCACAATCTCACACCATGGACTGCGATCACATAGCACACCAGAGACAGCAGCAGCAAAACAAAGAAAAATGGTCCGAATTCATCCCAAAACACACCCGAGGCCCCCGGGACCCTGTCCAATCCCACGACTCAGTCCCATAACATCCAACGGACTTGCTCGAGGCTTCAAATCACATCAAACAACGCCGAAATCACGAATCACACTAAAATTCAAACTTTATGAACTTGAAATTTTAAACTTCCACCTCCGATGTTGAAACCTATCAAATCTCGTCCGATTGACTCCAAATTTTGCACACAAGTCATATTCAACATTACAGACATGTTCCAACTTCCGGAATCACATTCTGACCCTGATATCAAAATTTCCACTTCCGGTCGAATTTCTCAAAAACCTTCAAATTTCTATCTTTAGCCAAATGACTTCCAAATAACCTACAGACATCCGAATTCACTTTCGATCGTGCTCCCAACTCTAGAATCACCATACGGAGCTATTCCCAGGCTTGGAATCCCAAGCGGACATCAATATCACTGAAATGCGCTTTAAACCAAACTTAGGAAATTTTTCAAAATGCTGACTTCCACAATATACGTCGAAACGATCCCGGTTATCCAAAGCCCGATCCGGACATACGCCCAAGTCCGAAATCATCATACGAACCTGCAGGAACCTTCAAATCCTGATTCGGAGGTCGTTTACTCAAAATTCCAATCTTAGTTGATTTCTCCAACTTAAGGCTTCTGAAATGAGAATTTTCTTTCCAATTTGACTCCGAACTTCCCTAAATTCAACTCCGACCACGCCCACGAGTCATAATACCTAAAATAGAGCTGCTCATGACTTCAAATCGCTGAACGACGCGCTAGATCTCAAAACGACCAGTCGGGTCGTTAAATTCTCCCCCACTTAAATAGATGTTCGTCCTCAAACGTGCCAAGAACTGCTCTGGAGTTATCTGAAATCCCTGTTTAACACCTCGCGTACCTTCCCGTGCTACCACAACCCAGTTGAGCACATTAACTTGATCAAATCTGAAGATATCCTCTTTTATCCATACAATAAGCTCAGAACCCAGTTCCAACACTTGAAATTCTCTGCTAGGCATGTTTCTAATATATGAACACCGTACCAACTACCACACGAGGTACCATAACACGAATGCATACCTTTGCTGAACCAGCACCATGCACCGCATAATTCATCATCTAGCCACCATTCCTTGAACCTTAACAACCAAAATTCTACGAATCTGATGCTCCCAATGCACCTTATAATATACATACATACATCCTGCTATAATGCTGACGATACCACTACAACAGAGAAGATGTGTAGAAATTCCTGACCAGCTGCAGAGTTAACCAAACACTGAATCTTTCCTCTTGACTTAGATCATCATCTCATTATGAACCAAATAATGGTAATTGTCCTTTAATATATTCTGCATAACCTTATCGCACTGATCCCTGATCCAATATTCTTGTCTCACCCAGTATGAACTGTTCAGACAGCAGATCATCCCAGACATGACCAACAGTCTCACACAACGCCACAATGCACCAATATGCCACAACAACTCGAACGTGATACATAGGGAAATGACTCAGGAAGGGACTACTCGACTCACGCAACTAAAAGGAACTTTCCTCAGGAAATAGGAAGTAAAACAGAAGAAGAATAATTATAGGGATCCGTACTCCATATCACACTGTTGCGGTGTGCAACTCGATCCAAATAACATACCCGTGGCGGCGTGCCACCCGATCTACACATGAAATTTACATAAGAAGATACACACTGAGCTAGATTTATTATTACCACAAAATATTGAATATTGATCACAAGCACGCTAAGTGCATAATACCATCCTGGGGAGACTGATGGATCCATATGCTACAAAACTTAAGCACAACTGAGGTGCGATATATATACTATGAATCTCAGGATCTCTCCTGCTCACAAAACACCATCGCTACACAGAGACTCAACACATAGGGATTTGTCAAGCCGTTTCACAACTCACACGGCACAACCATACTATTACATGAATTGGACGAAAAGGGAACAACACCTGAGGTTCCAACATCCCTCCTTGAGAAGCGCTATACTAAAATGAACACATCTGACTCGCATAAAGCCCATAGTCCTGTTGAAATCCATTCACACACTTCAAGTTGATTCTACTTGCACTGAACTAGGCTAATAGCTTGACCTGGTCCATAATAACCCAATTCCTCTCATAATACACAAGAACAACCATTATAGCCGGGACAAACACCCCACGATCCACAACAAACTGAACCGAACGCCTTCCTGGCATAAATTCTCAATTAATAAATATTACACTCCTTTATACTTGGTCTAAATCTTCAATCAATCAGGTGACTACATGTCACACTTATACGATCTTCCCGTGGTCATGCTCCCTCGACCTTCCGCACAAGGCAACAAGTTTGCACATTTATACCACCGACTACACTAACATTGTAAAACAATTCAAGAACCCATAACCAGGATGTAAATCCTCTTTTATCAAACACCGATCTTAGGTGACACTGAAGACAATACTAGCTTACTCTAAACATTCAAGTCCCTTTTTATCGCTCATCCGAGCTCATGACATCCTTGTTAACACCGAGCCGCAATCTCGATCCTTACACCCATTTACGTACTTCTTACTACACCTGACACGCCAATATAAAATAGCGCAAGAGTTCCATCATAACTCCTGAACCACTAATAGGGTGAACACTTCACCACATAGGAACCTTTTACTTACCTCAACTCGAGAGAATTATAACAACACGCGAGTGAATTCTCACCATCACAATACATGCAAATCCTTAAGTAGTGGTCTATACCACCATAAACCTTCCAGGACCTGCCTACACCTGCCAGGCCATAGCACTTGAATTCTTCCAAATGAAATCTATTACGACGGCCGACAAGCCCCACACACATCTGCACAAACCATACTCATAACTCAATCACACCGAAGGAACTGATCACTGCCGTAAGTGCGCCATTTCAACCATGGCTAACCACTCTATATTCTTTTAATCATCTTCAATTTCCTCAGGAATAATAGTAACTTCCTTCAACTCATAGCAACTCAACCCTCACTCATCCCGAGTGACCTTGATTCATGAGATCATGCTGTCTAAATTCGCAACCCGTCTCATACCCTCCTGATAATATTTCTACAAACCAGAGTTTATTTCTCTCACTCCTCCAATACTATCCTGCACGCTGAAAATAACATAGAACACTCAAACCATTTTCCCTCTCTCCGAAATTACATTGCAAAAGCTCAATTCTTAATCATAGTGCTGCCTTTAACCCTTAAGCACTGCATACTTAGCCTTCGAATTCATTAGGACCGCTATCAAGAGTCACCCACTCTGACTGGCCCTGAATACAGTCTACTCCAAGGCTCTTCTAGCACAAGCACACCTTCTCAATGAAGCACGTGACTGAGTCACTACCCTTACAACTCGCCTATGCCTTAAGCATAAATTTCTGAATCTCCCAAAACCTAACCCTGGTCCAATAAGACCAACTTGTGCACATATTTATCAAATTCCATGCACAATTACCATTCTATTCCTTTCCCTTAGCTGTACTAACTTGCCAATATGCCGAAAATCCGCAACCCCATGAGAAGACCATCCTACAACCCAACTGCAGGCAGTGGGACTCCCCCACTTAGCCCGAAGCTACTCCTTGCACCACTCTAGACCCTGTTGAGATCCTTTCTCCTTTGTTAACATGATCCTACTCGACCAATCTGCCCAATTCTTCCGAATTATCCTGTTATCATTCCCTAAATACTCAGATTCTGTAGCATCATTTGCCCATTCTTCCTCCTACCGAATAGCCACTAGAATCCCTCACAGAAACTTGCCAACCACACGATCGCTAACCTACTCACAGGAGATAACCCACCTATGTAAATCACCAACTGACACCTTCCAACGCCATTGTACTGCACCATCTCTACGACATCAATACTCTATCCTAAGCTTGTTCTCATTCACCAACCTTACCAGTCCGTACGCTCTTCATGGACATCTACTAAATGCACTGCAATATCCCCTAATTCACCACTATGCTGCCACTCTCCCACTTTGGTTAAACCCATTCCTTTAAGCACTACCCGACCTCCTTTCCTTACGCCTAGCCTTTTAGAAATTTAGTCGCCGCCTGACACTTCTCACATGTCTTCCTTCATCGTATGCTGCCCAATTGCTGCCTCAATTCAATATCATTCTCAGCAGCCCTTAAACTAGTAGATCACCATGACTTCAAACTCTCCAAAGATAATCTTTCTTGAGCTGCCTTCATTATCAATACTCATCCAGTACTGAACCACCGTACCTCATGGTCTCTGACAGCCGCTTCTTCAATACTTCTTCACAATGCTCTGACCTCATGCAACCAAAGAAACCATGGCACTGACGACTTAACACATCCCATTCGATCAAGGATGACGATAACACATCATAGGTGAATACTTCACCTTACTTGAAAACACCAAGTCTTACTACTTTATCAATCCAAAACCTGACCATTTATAATCCAAATGCCTTTCCTCTACCGGAACTAAAATACTGAAATCTCAAAATCACACTCTGAGAAGACCTCCCTTCAAGCCGTTCATCACCCCCAAACTATGGGCAAACATTCTACCATGGTATCAACACCGCGCGATAACCAACCATAAGAACCTTAACAACCTGAGCATAACCTCAAAGTTTCTCAGAATCACAGCTACTGGCTGAAACAACATAATATTCTTCTGCAGGGCAACAACAACATCCCCAAACCACTACACATAGAAAACATCTCGCACCATATCCGTAGAACCATTTAAATCCCTCAAATCCACGATTCATAGCAAGTGCTTCGCGACACGTAAGATTGAGTAGGAAGAAACATAGGCATAAGCCTTAAAGGAATCAAATCGCACGATGAGGAATCAAGAAGGGAAGTACTCCTAACAGCCCTGTAGCCTCTCGAAGATAAGTATAGACGTCTCCGTACCAATCTGCAAAACTCTACTAGACTTGCTCATGACTCGTGAAACCTAAGAAACCTCTGATACCATGTTGTCATGACCCAAAATCCATAAGGTCGTGATGACGCCGAACAACAATGTCAGGCAAGCCAATCATTAAATGGTAAAGTTAAATTTTCTGTTTTAGCATTTTTGAAATCATTACCTTTCACTTAACACGTAATATCTAAATAAAATCCATTAAGTAGAAATAACAGTCCAATATTCCATTTTGATAAAATACATCCCAAACACATCCCAAAACCTGGTGACACAAGTACATGAGTCATTTCTAATAATTTTACAAGTACTACAAAACTTGTCCGAAATACAAATTGGACAAGGAATAAAAACGAAAATACAATACATAGAGGAAGACTCTGCCGACTGCGGGTCGTCTCCGGATGATACAGCCCGTCTAAGTCTCCAAGTCAGCCACTTTGCTATGAAGGTACCTGCGCAACAAAATGCACAGCAAGTGCAGCATGAGTACGAAAACAACGTGTACTCAGTAAGTATCCTGCCTAACCTTAGAGAGGTAGTGACGAGAGGTCGACTTAGACACTTGCTAGAAGTCAATTAATATCAGGTATAGTAATGAAATGAATCAATACGAAACAAAGTAAAAGTATATACCAATCGGGTATAAATTACACGGTACAATCCCTTCCTTACAATTTATTCAGCTCTCAATTTGCAATTTACTTCCGTAACCAAACATATAAATAAATACGGCTTCAACAAAAGGTTATTATACTTCAATTTAGGGAAAACCCTTAGGTACACTGGCTTCTAGCCAGACATTACGCACGATTCAATGGGGATATTAAGTACATTGGAAAGGAAATGCCGAGGCGTACGACCCGATCCAACATAAAAGTAAATTGTGCACTACCGAAGGGTCGAACGGCGCGAACCGTAGATGTATCTTTCAATCCGCTGTGGCGTACGGCCCGCTCCCATGAGAGTGTGGTACATAAATCCTGCCGAGGCGAACGACCCGATCCCATAAAAGTGTGGTATATAAATCCAGTCGAGGTGAACGGACCGATCCCATAAGAGTGTGGTACATAAATCCTGCCGAGGCGAACGACCCGATCCCATATGAATGTGGTACATAAATCCTGCCGAGGCGAATGGCCCGATCCCATAAGAGTGTGGTAGGAGGATATACCACGCTCGCGAATCAAACATGCGAAGCGGTTACATATGAATTATAGATTTACCCACTGGGGAATCATACCTGCGACTCGGGTACTCGCATATAAATAGGCCCATTCAGGTAGTATATCCGGAATTTATCAAGGAATATTTAGCCGAAGAAGGATACATTCTCTTTTTACATGATTAAGAAAATGAAGTTGAACCTACCTAAGTATTCATTTACTAATTCAATGAGATTAGACAGTCCCGTTTTACCAACAAAGTTGCAAGTACAGCAAGTAAAGCATGCTAGTGGGTCCTAGACTACCCGGACATAAGCATAATAGTAGCTACACACGGTTTCTCGTCACCTCGTGCGTACGTAGCCCCCGCAAATAATAGCATGTATTCATTTAGTTTACCTAAGGGGACAGTTCCACCTCACAAAGTTGGAAGGGAGACTTACCTCGCCCCGAAATTTCATAACCGGCTTCCAAGCCCTTCCGACGACTCCAATAGACGCACAACGCCCCAAAACTATCCAAATAACGACAAAACAATGAAAATATACTCTAATTTTTTAAACAATTCAAATTATATAAACGCCTAACTCTACTCAAGGAATTGACCAAAATGCCCTCAGGCCCACGTACCCGGATTCTGAAATTTCTCGAAGATAAACTCTACCCATAGCTTTACTAGCTCAAATATACAATTTTCTCAAATTTACATGCTCGAATTCGTGGTAAAAATCACAAATACAAATTTCTAGATTTTCTTCCAAAAATCCCAATTTGCTACTAACTTTCATGGCCAAATCTATATACAAACCTTGTATTTAACTTGAGATGAGTAGGGACGACTTACCTTGACATAGATGACGAAAATCCCCACTTAAAGCTCTCCACAAATCACCCAACCAAGAGGAAAATGAGAAGAAATGGCCAAATTCCCGTTTAAAATCACAAACTGCCCAGGCGACCCTCCTATGCGATCGTACAAAATGCTTCGCGATCGCATAGGCCTTCTATGCTGCCTCCCTAATTCCTCCTTTGCGTTCACGTGTCAGCTCCCGTGTTCGCACAGGCCAAGCCCCTCACAGCCTCCAAATGCACCCTGTGCGATTGCAACTCCAACCCCACGATCGCATAGGCCTTCAACCTGTAGCCCCAACCTTTCCTTCTCCTTGATCGCATTGCACCTCCTGCGATCGCATAGGCGAAACTCCAGCTCCCTTGAATCTCTTCTCCGCGATCGGACTCATCCTTATGCAATCGCATAGACCAAAAATCCAGCCCTCCAATTTCTTCTTCGCGATCACACACCATGGACTGCGATCGCATAGCACACCAGATACACCAGAAGACACCAGCAGCAAAACAGAAAAAAATGGTCCGAATTCACCCCGAAACACACCCGAGGCCCACGGGACCCCGTCCAATCACACGACTCAGTCCCATAACATCCCACAGACTTTCTCGAGGCTTCAAATCACATCAAACAATGCCGAAATCACGAATCGCACTAAAATTCAAACTTTATGAACTTGAAATTTCAAACTTCTACCTCTGATGCTGAAACCTATCAAATCACGTCCGATTGACCCCAAATTTTTCACACAAGTCATATTCGACATTACGGACCTGCTCCAACTTCCAAAATTGCATTCCTACCCAGATATCAAAATTTCCACTTCCGGTCGGATTTCTCAAAAACCTTCAAATTTCTATCTTTAGCCAAATGACTTCCAAATAACCTACGGACATCCGAATTCACTTTCGATCGTGCTCCCAACTCCATAATTACCATATGGAGCTATTCCCAGGCTTGGAATCCCAAGCGGAGATCAATATCACTGAAATGCGCTTCAAGCCAAAACTTAGGAAATTTCTTCAAAATGCTGACTACCACAATATATGCCAAAATGCTCCCGGGTTATCCAAAGCACGATCCGGACATACGCCCAAGTCCGAAATCATCATATGAACTAGCAGGAACCTTCAAATCCTGATTCGAAGGTCGCTTACTCAAAATTCCAATATTAGTTGATTTCTCCAACTTAAGGCTTCTGAAAAGAGAATTTTCTTTCCAATTTGACTCCGAATTTCCCGCAATTCAACTCCGACCACGCCCACGAGTCATAATACCTGAAGTGGAGCTGCTCATAACTTCAAACCGCTGAACGATGCGCTAGAGCTCAAAATGACCGATCGGGTCGTTACATATACTCTGATAATCGAGGTGCTTCCGTGGGATCTGCGTACTTATCAAATCCAGTCTTACTCATGAGTCCCCGAGGATTATGTACTCGGTCACCCCTTTGATCATTACGGATGGAAATACGTCCCGTATGGTTGTTTCTTCTATCTGCGACGTACGGCTGATATCGATCTTTGATTGGCCTTGATTCTCAGTCGAAATCTCTTTGGCTCTTACCTATCGACCGGATCGGGTGTACTGAACCCGAGGGGGATCCTAGTTGGTCGTCCTCAACTCTAATCTTTGATTGGTACCGGTTATGAACATCCACCCAAGTCACAGCCGGGTATTCTATCAAACTTTTTTTCAACTGGCCTAATGCGATCGAGCTCCTCTTGTTCAGTCCCTGTGTGAAAGCTTGGACAGCCCAGTCGTCGGTAACTGATGGAAACTCCATACGTTCCATTTGGAATCGAGATATAAATTCTCGTAGCATCTCATTTTCCTCCGCTTTACCTTGAAGAGGTTTGATTTTCTTGTCGCAAATTTTATAGCTCCAGCGTGCGCCTTTACAAATGAGTCTGCCAACATGGCAAACGAATCGATAGGGTTCAGTGGCAAGTTGTGATACCAAATCATGGATCCTTTGGATAGGGTCTCTCTAAATTTCTTCAGCAGGACTGACTCGATTTCATCATCTTCCAAATCATTTCCTTTAATAGCGCACGTATAAGAGGTAACGTGCTCATTGGGGTCCGAGGTCCCGTTGTATTTTGGTATGTCGGGCATCCTGAATTTCTTCGGTATGGTCTTTGGAGCCGCACTTGGAGGAAATGGTTTTTATACAAATTTCTTGGAGTCCATTCCCTTTAAGATCGGTGGTGCCCCCGAAATCTGATCAACTCGAGAGTTATAAGTTTTTACCTTCTTATCGTTGGCTTCAATCTTCTTCTCCCCCGACTCTATCCTCTTAGTAAGATCCTCGAGCATTCTTATTATAGCAGGGTCGTTCATCAAAGTATTGTCACCTGATCTTTCAGGCACTGGCTCGGTACGACGAGTAGCTTCTTGTTCGAATCTATTCGGAGTCTAGTGCTGATTTTGCAATTGGGCAATAGCGTTCTGTTGGGCTTACAACATTTCAAATATGACTTGGAGACTAACACCTTCATCTCCTCTACCCTGGGTACCTCGACCGTTGGTCCGACCTTCTCTGCGTACTTTTCCATCGGGGTCTCCGCCTAAATCTTCATTCAATGCAATGTGTGAACCGACGTTGACCGGGTTAGCGGGTGGTGCTCCTCCGAGACCAGCTTGTGGGACTTCGACTCCTGGAGCGACAATATTCTCATTCTCCCCGTGGAGTCCCACGTTGTTGTCACCATGTGTGCCTGTGTTTTGTGAGTTTGACATGATTTACCCTGAAACAAAATTCGTGGAAAGAAGTAAGTAATATAGTGTGTTATACCAAATCTAACACTGAAAAATCACTATTATCCTTAGCTCCACGAGAGCACCAAACTTTTTACCTCGAAATACGAGTAACAATTAAATTTGTAATGTGGTTATAAGGATATGCGATCCAATTCAATGCTAGTTGGTAAATAATCAAGCAAATAAATGGATTAAATGATTTATATGAATCAAACCCGTATAATTGCAAGTCGTCGACCTCGATCTGGATTAGATTCGAGAATGGTTTTCCAAGAACAATAAGAAGAGCTATAATACTGCGAACAACTCAAATGCGGAGAATTAACAGTAATAAAAGAGCTTTATATTCAGCAGTGTGAGTAAGAACTAGAGCGTTGTGATAATTGTGATGATGGATCCGTACAAATGAATAGGGTTACTCTTTATATAGTAGAGGAACCCTAAATAAGGAATGATTCTAATTGCAGAAGTAAGATACATGATTTTGACATTAGTAATCGCCAATAGCTCTACCGGCTCCGAGATTCTCGCCGGGATTGATGATTGAGCGCAGATATTTTGCGATTCTATTACTGTGGTGTCGATCTAGTCTGACCTCTATATCTAAGCCTTCATACTCGCCTTAAAATCGAGACATATTCCTCGAATACTCAGGCTAGGACATCTTCGATTTCTACCATTACACACTCAGATAGTCAGATTACTCTTTCTTTCTTCTCTTTAACCAAACGTTGTTAAATGTTCTTACTCTGCATCTGCCTAATTAATTGAGAAATTAATATCGAGTGACAATATAAATTGGAATCGGCAAAGATTTAACTTTTAGATTACATTTAGCAAAGACAATCCAAAAATTTTGGCATTGTATAGTCAAATTCTAAAAATCTACTTCTCTATTTATTCTCTCTACTCGTAAACCATTTCTACCTCTTTTTGTTGTCTTCCTCTCCTTCTCTCTCGCTCCATAATTCTTATTCAATCTCTCCTTTCTTTCTAGACAATCAATTGAAGATAGATAGTTAATTTTTTGCTTAATTTTCTGGCTGGGGCATACTAGACAATCAATTAAAGGCCTAAATCTAACAACGAACATTTTTATGACGTCAAATCTCATATGGCCCCCTTTTGATTCAGATCATTAAGAAACTTCTCTTGAATTCAAATTATTAACAAATAGTTCTAATTCCCATGTTGTATATCAATGTATTCCTATAATATATATTTGTGTATATCCACAAGAAGTTATGTGTTATACACTTAGATATACCAAAAAAAAAAGAAAAAATAATTGATATGCATTTTGATATACAAAAAGAAAAATAAACTTTTGGTGTTCAAAAAAAAAAAAATTATATACATTTGATATATACGAAGAAGAAAAATAAAATTATAATATATCTTAGAGAATATAAATTATTATTGTGATATACATTTAGTAGCTACCTTACCAATAAATAAAAATAAATATATTCTAGCTATTTCGTAGATTGAGTTGTTATACAGCGCCAAATTTCCCAATTAATTCTCAGCTCTATTGTTAAGAAGAGAAAAAAGTAAAACCATAAGTGTTAACACAACAACTGTGGCTGTATATTCTGTAACTTGGGTTTCCTCCACAAAATGGCGGCTGGAATATGAAATTATAGGAGGATTTGCATATATACCTATTTTTGGGACTACCACTAAATTTATATTTGTATTGCACAAATTTTTGTAAAGTGTAATCGCTCGGATCTTAAGTAGTTCAATATCTTTAATTTAACTTTAGAAATCAAATATGAAGTTATCATATCTTTCAACTACAACTTCATAATTCAAATCTTAAGCAGTTCAAGCTCTTCAAAGCAACTTCAGATTTCAAATATGAAGTTCTTCTATCTTTCAATTGCGACCACAGAAATTCAAATCTTAAATAGTTCAGATTTCCAATACAACTTCAGAAATTCAAATCTAAAGTTCTGAAACATAAACTTGTTCTTCGAATTTCAACAATATAACACACGATTCAACATATAATCTACTCCAAATGAGCTCAAATTTGAAATATAACTTTCAGATATCATAAGAACAAATCATAATCGTCAAATTGTTAAAACAACCACAAAATCAACAAACTCATTTTGTAACAAAGAAGAAGAAGAAACCCTAAATACATAGAAGAAGAAAGCAACAGTGAAGAAGAAGAGAAAACTATATGTATCTAAAGTTACTAAAAATATTAGATATCAGTTAAAAAAAATTAAAAATAGGTACAGTTTAAATTGGTGTCATAAAGTTGGGCGCCAAATAAAATTTTTTGTCACGACCCAAAATCCATACGGTCGTGATGGTGCTGGACATCATTGTCAGGCAAGCCATTAATTAATTGAAATAATTTTCATGTTTTAAGCATTTATGAAGAAGCATTTCCTTTCACTTTATTACATATTAACCAAGTAAAATCTTCTTAATTTAAAAATAATAGTTTGAATACTACACTTTAGCATATATACCCCAACATACCCCAGAACCTGGTGTCACAAGTACATGAGCAATTTCTAAGAATTTATACAATCATTACAAAGCCTGTCCGAAATACAAATTGGACAAGGAAATTTAAAATGAAAAATAAATACAGTACGAAGGAGACTCTGTCAGCTGCGGATCGCCTCCGGATGATGCAGCTCGCCTAAGTATCTGTATCCTCCACATTGCTATGAAAGTACCTGTGCAATAAAATGCACAGCAAGAGTAGCATGAGTACAAAAATAATGTGTACTCAGTAAATCGCCCGCCTAACCTCAGAGGGGTAGTGACGAGAGGTCAAATTAGACACTTACTACATGTAAATTGAGAATATTTAAGTGTGACACTAAGCATGATTATCATAGGCAATTTATTAAAATCAGAAATAATATTTTCAACTCCGTTCACATTTAACACTTTATATCTTCGTCATTTTAATAACAATCAATCAACATGGGTGATTTAGTCAAATAACAATAAATCGACGGGAAGGAACAACTTCTTCCAAAAATCCTTTTAATAACTTTAAATCTCTGTCATTTCAATTGACAACTTAATATTTCAGGCCAGTAATCAGGCAAAATCATAGCAACTATGCAGTGAATATCATGCGCAAGCAATGCCAAGGGTCGAGCGGACGGACCAACAATAATAAACCGTGCACTGTCGAAGGGTCGAACATCTCGAACCATAGATGCATCTATCTTCCCCACTCGCGAATCGATTATGCGATGCGGTTAAACATAATAAGGCTAGCCTACTCGCGAATCATACCTGCGACTCAGGTGCTCACATGAATACACACAAATACAGGGTCATCCTGCTCGCGAATCATACATGCGACTCAGGCACCTAAAGTTACACATATCCACATAATAAATCTGTATGTTATCAAGAAAGTAATTTTTCTCACGAAAGTGGTAAAAATCCTTCTTAAAGGAACATGAAATATAGTTTTTAAATCTTTGTTTTGAAACTCATTTACCAACTTTAATGATATTACATAATATAATCCTATTAGGTGTACAATTATGCACAGAGGAACCAATTCTCTTTTTAGATGATTAAAATAATAAAGTCTAGTCTTCTTCAGATATTCAATTACGATTTCGATTGTATTAGCAGTTTAATATTACATGCAGGGTTACAGGTACAACACATAAGGCATGCTAGTGGGTCCTAGACTACCC
>MDKI01017023.1:0-36326 GCA_005239505.1 Nicotiana paniculata | reverse complement strand
TACATACTCGGTACATTATTCGTACTGACGTCCCTTTTTCCTGGGGACGCTGCGTTTTATGCCCGTAGGTCCCGATAGACAGGTCGAGATCCCTCCAAGTAGGCTATCAGCTCAGCGGAAGATGTTGGTGCACTCCATTTGCTTCGGAGTTGCTTGTTTGGTTAGTATGATTTAGACGTGTATTGTTTGGTATGGCGGGACTCTGTCCCGACCTTTATGACATTTATGTACTCTTAGAGGCTTGTAGACATATGTCGTGTACGTGAAAGATTGTACCGCCTTGTCTGCCTATGTTTTGAGTTTATAAATGATTATGTTGGCCTATTAGGCTCGTATGTCACGTGTATATGATGATGTAATAAGAAAGATACGTTACGTTGGTACTCGGCCGAGTAAGGTACCAGGTGCCCGTCGTGGCCCATCAGTTAGGGTCGTGATAGGGAAGACTAATCATGTTGCTGATATGCTCAGTCGGAGAGCTGACCTAGCATCGGTGTGCCTACTCGCTAACCTAAGAGGGAGCAAAGAAGCGACCACCATAAAAGACCAGATACAGGATCTACTCATCAATGATCCTGCTGCACAGTATTTGGTTGATCTGGTAGGACAGGGCAAAACTCGCCAGCTCTACATGGAAGATGGTTTCCTGAAAGTGAAAGAGAACCGACTTTATGTTCCTAAAGGAGGAGATCTGCCAAGGACTCTTCTGGCGGAATGACATGATACTTTGTGGGCCGGCCATCCCGGTGAAGAACACACTATGGCATTACTTCACCGTGCATATTATTGGCCTCAAATGGCCAATTACGTTGCTCAGTATGTGAGGAATTGTCTAGTATGCCAGAAGGACAAGTCAAACCGCTTGACACAAGCGGGACTCTTGGAACCACTAGCTGTCCAAAAGATACCTTGGGAAAGCGTTTCCCTGGATTTCATCAACGGATTTCCACACCGGATTGCCCAAGGTCGGATATCTCACAACTATCTTGGTTGTGGTGGATCGATTTCCCAAGTATGCCACCTTTATAGAAGCCCCACAATATATATCAACAGAAGATACAACTTGACTCTTCTTCTCTCATGTCGTCAAATATTGGGGCCTGCCCAAAGACACCGTTAGTGATCGCGACTCACGCTTCACTAGCATCTTTTGGACCCAACTATTTAAGTGCCTCGGGTCAAAATTGAGTCACAACTCAAGTTTTCATCCGCAATCTGATGGCCAGACGGAGTGGTCCAATGGTATGTTGGAGGAATATCTCCGCCACTTTGTAACCGGATCGCAGAAGAATTGGGTGAAGCTTCTGGATACTGCTCAACTGTGTTTTAATTCACAAAAGAGCTCTAGTACAAACAAAAGCGCTTTTGAAATTGTTACCGTACAGTAACCACTACTCCCACACACCGTGAATGCACCAAACATATCAAAATCTCCTCGAGCTGCTAGCTTCTCAAAATAATGGAAGCAAAATTTGGAGATAATGCAGAGCTATCTTGTCAAAGCCCAAAAGCGGATGAAGAGGCATGCTGATCAAAATCGTCGCTTTGTTGAATACCAAGTAGGAGACAAAGTGATGGTCAAAATCACAAAGCGGTACTTGATTGCAGGGATCCATGACCCTCGCCTATTGCAAAAATACATTGGACCCTTGTCCATTGGATACCTAAGCTTGGTGAAAAATCCATCCCGTCTTCCATGTCAGCCTTCTGAAACCTTTTCGGGAAGATACAGAGGATCCTTTACAGGGCAACTCACAATACCTAGTATTCGAGGCCCCAATTCAATCGGGAAAAGGTGTATTGAAGCTGTTGAAACCCAATTTTTTCCTATATTATTTTCAAAATGCATATATATCTTCAAAACAATGCATGAACATCAATTAATATTTTTTTCATAATTTCTGCATTTCTTAAGGATTTTTAATTAATTTATCCCAGTATTTTTATTATATAAACAATCGCTAATTGCAGCACAAATGGTTTTATGACAATTTTATTGCTTAATTTTATCATTTATATTTATATTAAGCTTTAATTATTTCATGAATAGTCATATTTATATTTTTAGGGTTATAATTGTAATAACTTTACAATAATAGCCTACAAGTGCATAATTACCTTATTTCACAAGAAAATGACATTTTATATTTTTATAATATTAAGTAGTTATTTTAAATCATTTTATACATCAATATTTTTTTTATAATTTATTAGCTATTTTATAAATTATTTTATCAAATTAATAGGGTATTTAACAAATAGCCTCTTTTAATTTGATTTCATTTTTCGGACCTGGCCCAATTAAATAAACCTGACCCAATTCTTAAACCCTTCCAACCCCTCAGATCAAATCCTGGCTATTGATCTAAAAAGATCAACGGTCCAGGATAATTTCCTTTTTTAATTAACACCAAACGACCCCTAACCCTAGTCATTTCTTCAACCCCGCCGCCCCTGAATCCCTCCTCATCTCTTCTCTCTCTCAAGCTCTCCCCTAACCCTAGACGCCGTCACCGGAAACCCTTCAATCTATGGGGTTTCCCTTTGATTTTAGGCCCCAGCCGACCTCCTATCATCACTGGTTATTCGATTTTGTTGTTATTTGAAGGAATATTGAAGAGATTCAACTCAGATTCGGTCTAAGCCTTTCATTTTCTTGATGAACCTGCCTGGGCTCATCTCCGTGTTTGTGAGTACTACTATCTTCATGTTTATGGCTTAAATCTATGGTTCCAAACCGGATTTTCTTCTCACCTCGGTCCATTTTTCAAAACCCTAAGTCTCTTTCTACTTGAGTCTGTTCAGGTCCTTGTAGATTTGAGATGATTGTAAGTTTATCTGGTATTTCTCTTAAAAAACCTTCTGTTTTGCCTTATTATTAACCGATTTTAGTGTTTCTCTAAAAATAGGGTTCATCTCTTTGCATTTCTGCAGAACTTTTCTAAAGAGTTTGAATGTTTAAATCTGTTTCTCTTTGTTTGCTTGACTGGTTTCATATCTATATTCTAATTCCTAGGGTTTCTACTTATCTCACTGTTTATTTTGATATTTGGCCCCTTATTCTTTAGTTCTGTCAATTAAAAAGAGATTAACTATTTTATTGCTTAATTAGGGTTCAAAATTATATTTTTTCTGCCGAGATTGTTACTTTATGTGATTTTTACCTATTTTCCTTATTTGTGACTCATGATTGGTACTACTTGCTTTAATTAGGTTATTAGCCTGATTTATGGGATTTAATTGCTTGAACCGACTCCTATATGGTCTTTGATTGATTTGATTACCCTATTAAATACCTAACTTGGCTGTTAATTGATTCTCCCCAATTTAATGGATGTTTTCCGGATTCTGTTGAATTATTTGATCGAGTTTAGCCCCCAATTAACTGGTTGATTTTATTTGCCTGCCTTTTTTGTGAACTCTGAATTATTCTTTGCCTTATTTGTTTTACCCTGCTAAGTGCTATATAGACCCCCATTCTAATTTCTTTCAAACACAAGTACACACATAGAAAAACACAGAAACACACACACAACTTTACTCTTACACTCTCAATTGTATTCTTTCTACTTTTATTTGGATGCTCTGTCTAGCCGGCTGAAAGCCAAGGATAGACCCTTGGATTCTACTTGCTTTCATCTTCCTGTTTACTACTTCGTAGCTGGTATACTCCTATTTCTGTTATCATACTCAACATGCTATGTAGTTGAACCTATGTCCTTCCTGTTTATTGTTCTTGATCAACATGACTTAATTCCTGTTAACTTGTCATGTCCTATATGTTAGTATGGTTAGTATATTCCGGTTTGATCCATGATACTTGTCTACTTGTTTCTCAGTTGTCATGCTTCAATTCCTGCCCTGTTTATGTGTTTTTTACCTTAACATGTTCCTAGTCAATTCATGATTCCTGTACTAATATGCTTTAAATTTCTGTATGGCTGTCTGATTAGCCATTTAACTTCAACATGTTTCTGTTTGATCATGATACTTATTTATCTGTTTCTGAACTAGCATGTTTAGTTTCTATCACCCTACTCTGCACTATGTATTCTTCTGGCTGTTTACTCTTAATTGCAACATGTTGTTCTGATCCCACCTAGTAATAATTAATCAACTAAGCCAATTTATACAATGTGAAACCTTGTTTTGTTTATTGTCTATCTAGTGGAATTCATGTCTGAATTCAGTCTGCTAAATATGGTTTTGTTTGTAGTTTTTAATCTTGTAATCTGTTTTTAATCACTTCTAAAAGTCCAAACTATTTTTTCCTAAAACTATCTCCTACTTTTATATACTATTTTCAACTCCTACTCTTAGATATATAGGGTCCTTCCCCCTAGTGTGAGCACTGCCTAGGAGTCCATGAGACTCCTCCGAACTCTGACACATTGGGGCTGGCCTTCCAAACTTGTTCACAAAAACTGTTTCTTTGAAAGGGTTCTGGTGTGAGCATTGTCCAGGGTCCCTGAGGCCCTTGGGAACTTTGACACACTAGAAGCCCATTTGATGTATTATGGACTGCTTGTGTACTCCAAACTTTATTGAAGGCCTGGCTTCCAGGATGACTTTGGGCCTGCCAAGGCTCCCTATTGTATAGTGATTTCCATGATGTAATTCATTTGTATTGGCCTATAATAATAATCTTTGTAAACAGATATAGGGTTATTAGTAAAAGCTGGGAGGGATTTTTATATATATTTTGTTGGGTTCGGGTAGAAATCATGCCTATAGGATTATTGTGATTATTTATATGTATTAGAGACCATGCCTATAGGACTTATCTTATTACTTGTGATCATGAATTTTCACACCTACATCCTAGAAATCCTGTTATAGGATGTTTATCAATTCTGCATCAAAATCCATGTTTGTGCATATTCTCAAGCCTCAATGCGCATTAGAAACCATGCATGTAGGATCTTCTTTGGGAATTATCAAACTTGTCCAACATTCTGTTAACATCTCCGCTCACTTAGATATAATGCATATAGGAAACACATATCAAAAATCAGTTTTGACACTTGGACATCATGCCTATAGGAAGTAAACAAAAAAAAATCAGTTTTTGTGTTTAGATATCATGTCTATAGGAAATAATGCTTGTAATCAGTTTCAACACATAGAAAGTATGCCAATAGGATCTAAAAAAGATGAAATCTGCCTATTAAAATCAATCACTGGTTTACAATTTATATACCATGTCCATAGGATTCTGCCCGGTTATCACTTAGGCAAGCCTGTAGGATAACTAAAATCTTGGGTTTAAAATTATGATTTTTCTTTCTACTTGAAGCATGCCCAGATTCAGTAAGTAATAAAAATCAGTAGGCAAACTGATGGATACTCACAACCTCGCTTTAATAAAACTTCTATACATTCTGTTTGTGCTCACTTAGATATCCTGCTTATCGGACCCCCCCAAATCGATTAAAACTGCTTGTTTGAATAAGCGTGCAACTGTTTGTTTATTTGTGGAGGTAAACATGAGCCCCCCCTTAATTGCTCCTTATGTGACAGTCTTACTTGATTTTCTTGTTTGTCGCTTAGATTTTCCCCTTTTAAGCAACATAGGTGAGTCTAGAACCACTTTAAGTAGAGGTCCTAAACACCTCCAGGGCCATAGGTAAGGGACGGGTACTGCACGTATATGATACGTACCAGATGCTATTAGAACACTTAGAGAATAATTGAAAAAAGGGAGGGTAACTGGGTAGTAAAGGAGATGATGACCCGTGCGCTAATGCTACGTGTAACACCTCTATTTGAGGAAAGTTACCGAGTATTGCATAGAAGTGATCCTATAGGCTAATAAGCCTAGGACCCCTTTAATTTCCGTTTTAAAGTAATCCCTATTTGTTTTTAAATTGTTTTATTTTCCTTTAAAGACTAATTCGCTTAAATTGAGTTTGGCCGGGACCCACCGTTGTGGACCTCGAGGGGTGCCTAACACCTTCCGCTCAAGGTAATTTCAAGCCCTTACCCAACCTCTGGTGATGTAAACTGGTTTATGAGTTATTTGATTTAGGTTCCCTAACGCACATTAATCCGTTAGGTGGCGACTCTTCAAATCCCATACCCTATCCCAAAAGGAAGGGAGTTGTCCCAAAATGTCGAAACCCGGACTCCGCGAGGAAAAAAGGGGGGCGCTACAACATGGATACTCCGCTGGGGACAATTAGGCTCTTACCATGACAAACTTGCTTTGGTGAATTAGTCTTAAGCATGCTTTATTCTTCTAATATGTGTGCACCCTTTCCCTTTCCCCTTTATGTGAATTTAATTGGCTATTTTCAAGCATTTATGATTTCCTTTACTACAGAAACTGACTTGTCTCCTTGTTTTCTTTTTTAAACGTCTTTCAATTATTAAATACCACATTTATCATTTTTAACGTGCAAATACGTGAGAACATGCTATTTGCTGTTGCATAAATCATGCTCAACATCATATTCCACTCGTGCGTAATCAATCCTATAGCAACGCTTGATGAGTGTTTGCGCTCTTCCTATATATCACCCTTAAAATTCAGAAAGGCTTGTTTGCGGTAAAACTAGTCGATCAGCGGTGCAGTCGACGGTTCCGTGCCTTTCCCCCTCAAGTTGTCCGCTTGAGGGTACCAGTTTAGACCTCTATAGAAACCTTACTCTAATTTATTGTACATGCATCATGGTCAAATCCTAGCCCGGGTTAATATGTTGTCCACATAATAACCCTTTAAGACAAACCTTGTCCAAAAGTCCACCGGGGTTTCCATAATCCCAACAGACGCAACCACGATCTGTGCATTTATTTTGGAGAAATAAGTGCCAATATGCTAATCACTGATGTATAATTAGTCGAATCTGGAGGGGGAAATGGTCTAGGCTTATTTGTTTTGCAGAAATGAGGCACGAAGTCCCCAGGTTCGGTATGGTCCAAAGAATACCACCATTGTTGCTAGATTAGTGGGAGGACCTTTCGCCAAGTGACAAGGACCATGTGAAAAGGGTCCTCAAAAACTTACCCTCTTTACTGGATATCCAACAAAACAATATATTGATCGAAGCGGCCACTATGTTCTGGGACGGAGAAAGGTCCGTGTTCCGTTTTGGCAACATAGAAATGACTCTTCTCTTGGAGGAGATAGGGGGATTCGCTAGATTAACTTGAGATAGTCCGGGTTTATTGGTACTGGAAAACCGTACCGCTAGGGGATTTCTGAAAATGATGGGCTTGAAAAAGAACGATGATTTGGAGTGCCTGAAAGAGTCCTACATACCCTTTGACTGCCTCTATGAATGATACGTCTGTAGCAAATCATATCGTATCTTCCATGATGAATTCTCTATCACTTCCTTGGGTCATATTCACCGCAGGGTTTTTGTGTTCGTTGTTTTCTTCCTGGGTATGATACTATTTCCAAGCAAAGGAGACAGGATTCACACTAGAGTGGCTATGGTAGCCAAAACCTAAATGGAAGGGATCGAGGGTCAAACATATACAATTGTCCCTATGATCATAGCTGATATCTACTAAGCCTTGGACCGCTGCCAGAAGGGGTTCAAACACTTTGAGGGTTGTAATCTGCTACTACAGGTTTGGTTATTGGAGCATCTCCAAAGGGGTCAATATCGTCAAAGTTTCCACGAAGGTCATGGAATGATCATATATCATTCTATCACCCTAAGAGAATGACTTACATCCCATACATGTTTGCTTAACCAGAAAATGCTACAGAATGGGCACAATTTCTTGACAATTTGACAAAGGACCAGGTTCAATGGATGTTCGAATGGTTCCTTACCAGTGAGTTCATCATCAGGTCTAGGGACACTCTGCACCTGGTGTTGATCGGGTTAAGGGGCATATACCCTTATGTTCCCATCAGGGTTATGAGATAGGCATGCAGGAAGCAAGTCATACCGCGAGTTTCTAAAATGAGTCATTACAGGGCAAATTTTCAGGATGACGACATACCATACAAATGTGAAGCTCAAAATATGTGGCATCTAAAGGTTATTGTAGAAAGGGACACCATCAAGCCAGACATGTACCACACAGGGCATGTACGCTTTTACCTATCATGGTTGGAAGACAGCATAGCAGGAGTAGTTGATCCGGGAGTCGGTTGGGGGAACAGGGTCATAGACGAAGTTGCTGAATCCCAAGTGAAATACAATAAGCTGCGCAAAAGGGTTCATGAGTCCGAGGCCGAGCATATGGAGCAACACAAGACTGATATGGAACTGTCAATGAATGGAGGGAAAGGGCTATCAAATCTAATGAAAGGCTGGAATATTTGGAGTAGGGTCTGATGGAACTAGAGGGAAAGGCGAGGAAAAGAGTCGCCGACTGTCAGAATGCTGAGGGAAGCGAAGGAGGACATCTTGCAAGAGTATACCTGCTGTTGGGCATGCACGACCTGGGGAACCTGATCGACAGAGCCAAGAAGATCAAGCCTGGGGAAGGTCTTTCTGGGACCAAGTAGATTAGATTTACCTGCCTTTTCGAATGTAATAAGGCCAAGTGCCATTAGTGACTTATCTTATTTAGTGTCGTTTTAGATTTATCTACTTTTACATTAATGAAATGAGGCAATTATTGGCCCTGAAATTCTCCAAATCAACTTGTCGCTAGGCCTACCTCGGGCACAACGAGGCTCCCAAAATAGGACGTGAATTTACATTCCCGCAATATGTGTTTAAATACTGCGAATACTTCCTTTTCAGAACCCTTACTGACTTGGTTACCTTTTGTTTTTCTTTCCTTTTTGATTATTCCCATTCCCCAAGGTTGGTTCACGAATACTTCCATCATCATCTTATCATACCAGATCCAGAGGCCCTCCACCTCCTCCTCCAAGTGCATAAAAAGGCAAGGGGAAAGATAAGATGGATAATATGAGTGGCGAAAACACCGCGCATGCCGGGAATGCAGAAACTTCTGATGATCGGAGTACTCTGGCACCGAATGACTTGGTTTTGCGGCTTGAAAAGAAAATACTTGAAATAAAAGGTGAGCTTGAGCAGGTCCGTAACTTGGAAAACCTCTCCCTCAAACTAAATGTCCCGGATATCAACCGTCTAAATACCCAAAACCGAGTACCTCCTCAAAACACACCCAACCAACGCCCGCAGAATCCTCCCGCACCCCACCAATATACAATCTCTCCTCAAAATCCCTTACCCATACCTACACCTCCTCAACATCAGCATCTCTCGACTCAATATCCACAGACCACTTACCACACTCCTCAGAATACCCCACAGCCTATCCCCGATCCCCAAAATTCAACCAATGATCACCACTATACCCAAACTCCTGGCCTTCACCCAAACAACCCCATATACGTGGAAACCTTACTCCACTCTACTCAACCAATATCATACACACTAGAATCTGCCGAGAAGGACCTTCTCATTAAGAACATGGCAGAGGAGCTCAAGAAACTCACAAGCCGAGTTCAGGGTGTTGAGGGAGGAAAAGGAATTGAAGGTTTGAATTATGATGATTTGTGCATTCAACCAGATGTGGAAATGCCGGAGGGTTGCAAAACTCCCAAGTTTGAAATGTTTGACGGAACGGGTGACCCCAAAGTTCATCTGAGGACTTATTGTGACAAGCTCATAGGGCTCGGAAAAGATGAAAGGATTTAAATGAAGCTCTTCATGAGAAGTCTTACCGGAGATGCCCTGTCCTGGTGCATAAGCCAGAATCCTAAGAAGTGGGCCAATTGGGTGAGCATGGCATCCGACTTCATGGACAGGTTCAGATTTAATACAGAGAATGCGCCAGATGTCTTCTATGTCTAGAACTTGAAGAAGAAGCCGACTGAGACTTTCCGCGAGTATGCTACTCGGTGGAGGTCGGAAGCAGCCAAGGTTAGACAAGCATTAGACGAGGAACAGATGAACAAGTTCTTTGTCAGGGCACATGATCCACGGTATTATGAAAGGCTAATGGTTATTGAGAACCATAAGTTCTCCGGTATCATCAATCTCGGAGAAAGATTGAAGAGGGTATTAAAAACGGGATGGTGACAAATTTCGAGGCACTACAAGCCACGAACAAAGCATTGCAATCAGGTGGTATATCGAAGAAGAAAGATGTGGGAACAGTAATGGTTGCCCAAGGACCCAAAACTCCATTTGTATACCAGACCCCTCTACTCGCATACCAAACACCTCCACCCACATACCAACCATCACCTCCCAGATATTCTCAACCCACTGCTGTCTACCATACATATAATTCACAACCATACTAATTTCAGTCACCCCCAACTCGTCTAAATTATAAGAAACCCCGACCTAACTTCGACCGCAAACCACCCAGACAATACACCGCCATTGCTGAACCCATCGACCAATTATACGAAAGGTTTAAAACCGCTGGATATGTGACCCATATACCCGCTGTGGCAATGGAGAATTCATCTCAATGGGTCCATCCAAACAAGACCTGTGCATATCATTCCGGCATGAAGGGACACACTATTGACGAGTGCCGCACCTTGAAAGACAAGATCCAAACACTGATTGATAGTAAGGTCATACATGAGAAGGATGCTGCACCCAATGTCTGCAACAATCCTCTCCCAGATCATAGGGGTAGAGGGGTCAATGTGATAGAAACTGATGAAGACTGGGATCCCAAGGGATCAATCGGGCTTATTCGAGAAGGTGATGATCCTAAGAAACCTGCAGTCACACTCAATCCGATTTTGGTGTAGGTCCAACAACCAGTTGAAGTTGAGATAGCCGCATCGATTCCTTTAGAAGTAGAAGTAACACCACTCATTCCATTTGAAGTGGAGGTGGCCACACCTTTCACTGTAATGGTGGTATCCACACCACCCTTCAGTTTCAGTGCTGTACCTTGGGATTATGTGGCCGAGGCTAGAAGAAAGGTAAAGTCAATGACAGAAGAATCCGGTGCTGCACAAGGAATGACCAGAACAGGAAGGGTTTATACACCTGAAAATTTAGGAAAAAACAGTAAGCAATCTTCTAACAAATCGCCCGTCATTGAGACTGGTCCAGATGACCTCTGGAGGACGGTACATGCAAGGGATTACTCTGTCGTTGATCATTTGAACAAGACTCCCACTCAGATATCTATCATGTCGCTGCTGCAAAATTCTGAGGCACACATGAATGCTCTAATGAAGGTATTGAGTAAAGCATATGTACCCAAGAACATCACTGGTGGAGAAATGGCCAATATGGTGGGGCAGGTACTAGAAAGCCACAAAATTACCTTCCACGAGGACGAGCTGCCACCTGAAGGTTTGAATCACAACAGGGCATTGCACATTACACTGCAATGTGAAGACAAATTCATCGGCAGAGTTCTGATTGACGGAGGATCCAACCTCAACATTTGCCCATTGACAACGTTGAAGAGGTTAGGAAAAGGCCTACATGAGATACGAGAGGGAACTATGAATGTGAAAGCATTCTATGGGTCTTAGAGAGCTACCATTGGGGAAACTAATCTCTGCCTGCATATGGGTCCTATATGGTTTGATGTTGAGTTTCATGTACTAGACATATCCGCCTCTTACAATCTTCTGTTGGGACGACCATGGATACATGCCGCTGGGGATGTAGCATCAACTTTGCATCAGGCTGTGAAGTTCGAGTGGAACCACCAAGAAGCGATTATCCATGGAGATGGGAGCAACCCCATTTACACTAGTAAGACTATCCCGGTGATTGAAAGCAGAAGAAGTCTAGGTGGAGAAACCTACCATCATATTGAACGAGTTAACGCAATCGAGAAAGATAAGTGGTGGAGAAGCAAGATAGAAAGTATGCTAGCAAAGAGAGGATATGAGCCCGGCAAAGGACTTGGTAAAAATCTTCAGGGCATCTCCAAACCCATACAACCAAAGCGCCATGGTACCACTTTTAGATTGGGATATCAGTACACCTGGCAGGAATACAACGATTGGTCACCACTATGGCGTGGTCCATACTATCCACTGAGCAGCCTGTGCCACACCAGAGTTAGACCTTCCATCAGGCTGATATTATATGGGTATCAGGGGAAGAAGAAGCATTGGCATCATTAAGGAATTTGTTCTTGGAAGATGATGACATGGACTGTTGTGTAATTGTCGAGGAGGATGAGGAGGAGGAGGAGGAGGAGGAAGGCCCTACTATCCAAGCTGTGGAGAGAGGAGCATTCCTCAAGAACTGGACTGTCAGACCATCGAGGGCCCGACGAGTCCCGGGATAGCAAAGCTGAACAACATTGTTTATTTTTGCTTTTCTAGAAAAATGATTTCCCTTTTTGCATTTTATTTTAAAATAATATTTCCGATGTTTCAAAAACGTTATTTAAATTTGTTTAAAAATCACTTTTGTTTAATGTTTTCAATGAATTGATGTTTATTATTACCACTTTTCTCTCATATCTTTATCCATACAGCATTACTATTTCCTATCTCGATGAACCGAAACTGTGACATGTAATGAAACAACGCAACAAAAGGATAGTGATCCCGAAGAGGAGGATGAAATACATGAGGAGATCGTCATAGAAGTAGAGGATTTTGAGAACAAACCTAAGTCCAACTTGGACGAAACTGAGATAATTAACTTGGGAAATTCTGAAACCGTCAAGGAGACCCGCATCAACATCCACTTGTCATTGTTAGAGAAAGAGGAGTACACTCGGTTCTTGAAAGAGTATGAGGACATATTTGTGTGGTATTACGATGATATGACCAGATTAAGCACGTCCATTGTGGCCCACAAGTTTCCCACAAATCAAATGTGTCCGCCCGTAAAGCAGAAACTCAGGAAATTCAAGCATGATATGAGCCTGAAAGTCAAAGAGGAGGTTACTAAGAAGATCAAAGCCAAGGTCCTCAGGGTAGTTGAATATCCAACATGGCTAGCCAACATTGTGCCAGTCTCAAAGAAGGATGGGAAGTTAGAGTTTGTGTTGATTATCGGGATCTCAACAGAGCCAGCCCAAAGGGTGATTTCCCGCTTCCAAATATACACTTCTTGATCGACAATTGTGCCAAACATGAACTCCAGTCTTTTGTGAATTGCTTCGCTGGTTACCATCAGATCTGGATGGACGAGAAGGATGCTGAGAAAACGTCTTTCATTACACCGTGGGGTGTGTATTGTTACAAGATGATGCCATTCGGCCTAAAGAATGCTGGGGCCACCTACATGAAGGCCATGACTACTATTTTCCATGACATGATACACAAAGAAATCGAGGTATATGTGGATGATGTCATCATTAAATCCAAGAAGGCTACAGATCACATAGAAGACTTGAGGAAATTCTTCGAAAGACTACGGAAGTACAACCTAAAGCTAAACCCCGCAAAGTGTGCATTCGGGGTTCCTGCCGGAAAGCTATTGGGATTCATCGTCATTCGCCGAGGAATAGAATTGGATCCATCGAAGGTCAAATCCACCCAAGAGCTACCACCTCCAAAGAGTAAGAAAGATGTGATGAGTTTTCTGGGACGCCTTAACTACATCAGCCGTTTCATAGCACAGTCCACAGTAATATGTGAGCCGATTTTCAAGATGATGAAGAAGGACGCTGCAACTAGTTGGACCGAGGATTGTCAAAAAGCTTTTGAAAAAATCAAGTAGTACTTATGAACACCACCCGTTTTAGTCCCGCCAGAGCCAGGTAGACCACTGCTACTCTACATTGCAGTGCTAGATGGAGCTTTCAACTGCATTCAGGGGAAGCATGACGAGACAGGGAGAAAAGAATAGGCCATCTACTACCTGAGTAAGAAGTTTACACCTTATGAACCACAGTACTCTCTGCTGGAACGTACCTGCTGTGCTTTGACTTGGATAGCTCAGAAGCTGAGGCATTACTTCTGTGCCTATACAACATATCTCATATCAAGGATGGATCCTTTGAAATACATCTTCCAAAATCCCATGCCCACTGGCAAACTAGCTAAATGGAAAATCTTGTTGAGTGAATTCGACATCGTCTATGTAACTCAGAAAGCATTCAAGGGACATGCACTGGCAGACCACCTTGCTGAAAACCTTATAGGAGGAGAGTACGAGCCCTTGAAGACGTATTTTCCCGATGAAGAGGTATCATTCGTAGGAGAAGACATTGCTGAAGCCTACGGCTGTTGGAGAATGTTCTTTTACGGAGCGACAAACTTTAAAGGCGTCAGCATTGGAGTCGCCTTGGTATCAGAAACTGGTCAATATTATCCCGTATCTGCGAAACTCAAATTCCCCCGCACCAACAACATGGAAGAATACGAATCTTGCATAATAGGGCTCAACATGGCTGTTGACATAAACATTCAGGAACTGCTAGTAATCGATGATTCAGATTTGCTTGTGCACCAGGTACAAGGAGAGTGGCTACCAAGAATTCCAAGATATTTTCATATCTGCATCATGTGCAAGAAATGAAGAAGAGGTTCACAAAGATAGAGTATCGGCATGTCCCCAGTATTCAGAATGAGTTTGCCGACGCATTGGCTAGTTTGTCATCAATGATACAACATCCAGACAAGAACTTCATCGATCCTATCCCAGTAAGGATCCATAAACAACCGACATATTGTGCTCACATCGAAGAGGAGATAGACGGTAAGCCTTGGTTCTACGACATCAAGGAGTATTTGGAAAAGGGAGAATACCCGGAGCATGCAAACCATATTCAAAAATGCACGCTCCAGAGGTTGTCCAATCATTTCTTCTAGAGTGGAGGAACCCTCTATAGAAGAACTCCTGATATGGGACTACTAAGGTGTGTCGACGCAAAGGAAGCTTCTAAGATTCTCGAGGAAATACATGCCGGAACCTGCAACCCGCATATGAACGACTTTGTCTTGGCCAAAAAGATACTAGGGCAGGTTATTTTTGGATAACCATGGAAATAGATTGCATCTGCTATGTTTAGAAATGATATCAATGTCAAGCACATGCAGAAATGATAAAAGTGCCACCAAACAAGCTTAATGCAACAAGCTCAGCTTGGCCCTTTGCCGCTTGGGGAATGGATGTCATCGCTCCAATCGAGCCCACCACCTCAAATGGGCATCGGTTTATTTTTGTAGTTATCGACTACTTCACTAAATGGGTCGAAACTTCATCTCACAAAGTTGTAACCAAGAAGATCATTGCGGATTTTGTTCGCGACCGAATTGTTCGTCGGTTCGGGGTTCCTGAATCCATTAGCGATCTGATGAAAGCCATGTGTGAGACTTTCAAAATCAAGCACAAGAATTCCACAGTGTATAGACCCCAAATGAACGGAGCCGTGGAAGCTTCCAACAAAAACATCAAGAAGATACTGAGGAAAATGGTAGAAAATCACAAACAATTGCTCGAGAAGCTACCATTCGCCTTACTGGGATACCGTACCACAGTCCGCACATCTCAACAAACTATCTGCTGGTTTATGGTACTGAGGCTATCATTCCCACCGAAGTAGAAATTCCTTCCTTGAGAATCATACAAGAAGCCGAGCTCAGTGAAGCAGAATGGATAAGGAGCCTCTATGAGCAACTAGCCCTCATAGATGGAAAGAGGATGAATGTAGTGTGCCACGGCCAGCTTTATCATAACAGAATGTCCAGGGCTTTCAACAAAAGAGTCAAGCCAAGACAGTTCACACCGGGACAACTAGTGTTAAATAAGATCTTTCCGCATCAAGATAAAGACAAATTGAAATTCTCTTCCAACTGGCAAGGTCCTAACATGGTCCACAAAGTATTTACAGAAGGAGCACTCATACTCGTAGAAATGGACGGAGAAATCTGGCCAAAGCCTATCAATTAAGATGCAGTCAAAAGATACTATGTGTAAACCATTTATGCTTATTCATATGATGTAAGTTGAACTACGCTCGACCTGATTCTCGTTTAAGAGGGGATACGTAGGCAGCCCTGTGGTTCCGGTCACAATTCAATAAAATTTGTATTTTCCCCATCATCATTAATCATATAAGCAGTCAGAATTGTTGTCTAGTTAACTGTGGCAGAATTTTGAGGAGGACCCTCAAATTCTACGACGGAAGAAGTCGCGATGTCTCTAATCGTGTCACAGTCACCGGTTCATCTAACCAATTTCTAAACTGTATTTTACTATGTCTTTGAAAGCTATGTATGCCTGCTTTTGAAATAAACTCTGCTTTAGCAAATGCTGCCCCAATAATTTGAACAGGATCTTCAGACAGAGTGGAGCAAATCAAGCAAGCAGACGAAGACACGAATCAACCTTCCCCCTGCAAAACTCATGATTTTTCTTTGAATGCAGGACAAGGAAATGCACACCTTGGAATCACAACCTTCATAACAACAAATATTCCGAACTCATTCCCAGCTAAGAAATACTCTGCTATCACCTATTATTTATTCATTGCATGAGACTAAGCACTGTCTCAAATCTTGCATGAGTCTAAGCATTGCCTCGACCTTGCATAAGGCTAAGCAGTGCCTTCTCCCTGCATGGGACTAAGCCCTGTCCCGAACTTTGCATAAGGCTAAGCCCTGCCTCCCTATTTGCATGAGGCTAAGAATTGCCTCCACCTTGCATAAGGCTAAGCTCTGCCTTCTATTTGCATGAGACTAAGCTCTGTCTCAAACTTTGCATGAGGCTAAGCCATGCCTCCCTATTTGCATAAGGCTAAGCATTGCCTCCACTTTGCATAAGGCTAAGCTCTGCCTTCTATTTGCATGAGACTAAGCTCTGTCTCAAACTTTGCATGAGGCTAAGCCATGCCTCCCTATTTACATAAGGCTAAGCATTGCCTCCACTTTGCATAAGGCTAAGCTCTGCCTTCTATTTTCATAAGACTAAGCTCTGTCTCAAACTTTGAAAGAGGCTAAGCCCTGCCTCCCTATTTGCATGAGGCTAAGAATTGCCTCCACCTTCCATAAGGCTAATCTCTGCCTTCTATTTGCATGAGGCTAAGCCCTGCCTCCCTATATGCATAAGGCTAAACATTGCCTTCTCTCTGCATGGGACTAAGCCCTGTCCCGAACTTTGCATGAGGCTAAGCCCTGCCTCCCTATTTGCATGAGGTTAAGCATTACCTTCACCCTGTATGAGGCTAAGCCCTGCCTCCCTATTGGCATAAGGCTAAGCACTACCTTCACTTGCATGGGACTAAGCACTGTCTCGAATCCTGCATAAGGCTAAGCATTGCCTTCTCTTTGCATGGGACTAAGCGTTGTCCCGAATCCCGCACGAGACTAAGCATTGTCTCCCTTGCATTATTTGTTATATTCTCCCGGTCTAAGCTCTGCCCTCAACTCCATGCAAGAATAAGCCTTGTTTTGTCACTCCTAGCATCATGTCTTTGCACCTCATGGGCTGAAATATCGCCAGCTTGTCCGAAGGCATCATAGTCTGAAGGCATCATCTTCATAGCGGAAAGAAACCATGCCATGGCCTGAGGATCTCTCAAAACTCGCATATCATTATTCAAAGGCGTCATGGTTCGGAGGCACCAGTTTCATGGCCCAAGAATACCATTTCATGGCCTGCGAATCCCTTATCGCACAATTCATGGCCCGGGACATCATGGTCTAAGCACGTCATCCTCAACCGTCCAAAGACAATTCTCATGGTCTGAAGGGAATTTGCATCATGTTTAAATTCATGCAAGGATACATACTTGCAGCGCATATTTTGATTTGCAGGTAACCTGATGAGCAACCATTACCCCAACGAGAGCAATCCCACTCCAGTTCCTTCACACTATTTCAAACCTGACTGCTCACCATAACCATTTCACCTATTCAAAACCTTGTGTCCGTTCTTGTGATAACTTCATCGGTATATTTCTCCGGTGAATCCAGAACTACACACGGCCTGATTCCTGTAAAAATAGGGATATACAGGCAGCTCGAAAATCGGAGTGCGGCCTATATCTCTCAGATCGCTCTATCCGGTCAAAAATTGGCCATCATATCTTTACCCGACAACTCTTTCATCCTTCCCGGGTAAAGATGGACAGTTGTTGATACCCAATTTTTCCTATATTATTTTCAAAAGGCATATATATCTTCAAAACAATGCATGAGCATCAATTAATATTTGTTTTCATCATTTTACTGCATTTCTTAAGGATTTTTAATTAATTTATCCCAGTATTTTTATTACATAAACAATCGCTAATTGCAACACAAATGGTTTTATGATAATTTTATTGCTTAATTTTATCATTTATATTTATATTAAGCTTTAATTATTTCATGAATAGTCATATTTTCATTTTTAGGGTTATAATTGCAGTAACTTTGCAATAATATCCCACAAGTGCATAATTACCTTGTTTCACAAGAAATGATATTTTGTATTTTTATAATATTAAGTAGTTATTTTAAATCATTTTATACATTAATAGAAATTTTTATCATTTATTAGCTATTTTATAAATTATTTTATCAAATTAATAGGGTATTTAACAAATAGCCTCTTTTAATTTGATTTCATTTTCGGACCTGGCCCATAATACCACCCTGGCCCAATTAAATAACCCTGACCCAATTATTAAACCCTGCCAACCCCTAAGATCAAATCCTGGCCGTTGATCTCAAAAGATCAACGGTCCAGGATCATTTCCTTTTTTAATTAACACCAAACAACCCCTAACCCTAGTCATTTGTTCAACCCCGCCGCCCCTGAATACCTCCTCCTCTATTCTCTCTCTCAAGCTCTCCCCTAACCCTAGCCGCCGTCACCGGAAACCCTTCAATCTATGGGGTTTCCCTTTGATTTTAGGCCTCATCCGGCTTCCTATCTTCACTGGTTATTCAATTTTGTTGTTATTTGAAGGAATATCGAAGAGATTCAACTCAGATTCGGTCTAAGCCTTTCATTTTCTCGATGAAACTGTCTGGGATCATCTCCGTGTTTGTGAGTACTACTATCTTCATGTTTATGGCTTAAATCTATGGTTCCAAACCAGATTGTCTTCTCACCTCGGTCCATTTTTCAAAACCCTAAGTCTCTTTCTACTTGAGTCTGTTCAGGTCCTTGTAGATCTGAGATGATTTTAAGTTTATCTGGTATTTCTCTTTAAAAACCTTCTGTTTTGCCTTATTATTAACCGATTTTAGTGTTTCTCTAAAACTAGGGTTCATCTCTTTGCGTTTCTTCAAAACTTTTCTAAAGAGTTTGAATATTTAAATCTGTTTCTCTTTGTTTACTTGACTGGTTTTCATATTTATGTTCTAATTCCTAGGGTTTCTACTTATTTCACTGTTTATTTTGATATTTTGCCCGTTATTCTTTAGTTCTATCAATTAAAAAGAGATTAACTGATATTATTGCTTAATTAGGGTTCGAAATTATATTTTTTCTGCTGAGATTGTTACTTTATGTGATTTTTACCTATCTTCCTTATTTGTGACTCATGATTGGTACTACTTGCCTTAATTAGGTTATTATCCTGATTTATGGGATTTAATTGCCTTAATCAACCCCTAGATGGTCTTTGATTGATTTGTTTACCCTATTAAATCCCTAATTTGGTTGTTAATTGATTCCCCCCAATTTAAGGGGTGTTTTCCGGATTATGTTGAATTATTTGATCGAGTTTAGCCCCCAATTAACTGGTTGATTTTATTTGCCTGCGTTATTTATGAACTCTGAATTATTCTTTGCCTTATTTGTTTTACCCTGCTAAGTTATATAGACCCCCATTCTGATTTCTTTCAAACACACGAACATACATAGAATAACACAGAAATACGCACACACAACTTTACTCTTACACTCTCAATTATAGTCTTTCTACTTCTATTTTGCTGCTCTGTCTAGCCGGCTGAAAGCCAAGGCTAGACCCTTGGATTCTACTTGCTTTCATCTTCTGTTTACTACTTCTTAATTGGTATGCTCCTATTTCTGTTATCATACTCAATATGCTGTGTAGTTGAACCTATGTCCTTCCTGTTTATTGCTCTTGATCAGCATGACTTAATTCTTGTTAACTTGTCCTGTGCTATATGTTAGTATGGTTAGTATATTCCGATTTGATCCATGATACTTGTCTACTTGTTTCTCAGTTAGCATGCTTCAATTCCTGCCATGTTTATGTGTTTTTTACCTTAACATGTTCCTAATCAATTCATGATTCCTGTACTAATATTCTTTAAATTTCTGTATGGCTGTCTTATTGGCCATTTAACTTCAGCATGTTTCTGTTTGATCATGATACTTGTTTATCTATTTCTGAACTAGCATGTTTAGTATCTATCACCCTACTCTGCATTATGTATTCTTCTGACTGTTTATTCTTAATTGTAGCATGTTGTTCTGATCCCACCTAGTAATAGTTAATCAACTAAGCCAATTTATGCAATGTGAAACCTTGTTTTGTTTATTGTCTAACTAGTGGAATTCATGTTTGAATTCAGTCTGCTACATATGGTTTTGTTTGTAGTTTTTAATCTTGTAATCTTTTTCTATTCACTTCTAAAAGTCCAAACTGTTTTTTCATAAAACTATCTCCTACTTTTATATACTATTTCAACTCCTACTCTTAGATATCAAGGTCCATCCCCCCCAGTGTGAGAAATGACTAGGAGTCCATGAGACTCCTCCGAATTCTGACACATTGGGGCTGGCCTTCCAAACTTGTTCACAAAAATTATTTCTTTGAAAGGGTTTTGGTGGGAGCATTGCCCGGGGTCCCTGAGGCCCTTGGGAACTTTGACACACCAGAAGCCCATTTGATGTATTATGGACTGCTGGTGTACTCCAGACTTGATTGAAGGCCCTGCTTCCAAGATGACTTTGTGCTTGCCAAGGCTCCCTATAGTATAGTGATTTTGCATGATGTAATTCATTTGTATTGGCCTGTAATAATAATCTTTGTAAAACAGATATAGGGTTATTAGTAAAAGCTGGGAGGGATTTTTATATATTTTTGTTGGGTTCGGGTAGAAATCATGCCTATAGGATTGTTGTGATTATTTATATTCATTAGAGACCATGCCTATAGGACTTATCTAGAAATCCTGTTATAGGATGTTTATCAATTCGGCATCAAAATCCATGGTTGTTCATATTCTAAAGTCTCAATGTGCATTAGAAACCATGCATGTAGGATCTTCTTTGGGAATTATCAAACTTGTCCAACATTCTGTTAACATCTCCGCTCACTTAGATATAATGCCTATAGGAAACACATATAAAAAATCAGTCTTGACACTTAGACATCATGCCTATAGGAAGTAAGTAAAAAAAAAAAATCAGTTTTTGTGCTTAGATATCATGTCTATAGGAAATAATGCTTGTAGTCAGTTTCAACACATAGAAAGCATTCCAATAGAATCTAAAAAAGATGAAATTTGCCTATTAAAATCAATCATTGGTTTACAGTTTAGATACCATGTCCATAGGATTCTTCCCGGTTATCACTTAGGCAAGCCTGTAGGATAACTAAAATCTTGGGTTTAAAATTGTGATTTTTCTTTCTGCTTGAAGCATGCCCAGATTCAGTAAGTAATAAAATTCAGTAGGCAAACTGATGGATACTCACATCCTCGCTTTAATAAAACTACTACACATTCTGTTTGTGCTCATTTAGATATCCTGCCTATAGGACCCCCCTAAATCGTTTAAAACTGCTTGTTTGAATAAGCGTGCAACTGTTTGTTTATTTGTGGAGGTAAACATGATCCCCCCCCTTAATTGTTCCTTATGTGACAGTCTTACTTGATTTTTTTGTTTGTCGCTTATATTTTCCCTTTCTAAGCAACGCAGGTGAGTCTACAACCACCTTAAGTAGAGGTCCTAAACACCTCCAGGGCCATAGGTAAGGGACGGGTAGTGCACACATATGATACGTACCAGATGCTATTAGAACGTTAGATAATAATTGAAAAAGGGAGGGTAACTGGGTAGTAATTGAGATGATGACCTGTGCGCTAATGCTACGCGTAACACCTCTATTTGAGGAAGGTTACCGAGTATTGCATAGAAGTGTTCCCATAGGATAATAAACCTAGGACCCCTTTAATTTACATTTTAAGTAATCCCTATTTGTTTTTAAATTATTTTATTTTCCTTTAAAGACTAATTTGCTTAAATTGAGTTTGGCCGGGTTCCACCGTTGTGGACCTCGAGGGGTGCCTAACACCTTCCCCTCAAGGTAATTTCGAGCCCTTACCCAATCTCTGGTGATTTAAACCGGTTTATGAGTTATTTGCTTTAGGTGCCTTAACACACCTTAATCCGTTAGGTGGTGACTCTTCGAATCCCATACACTATCCCTAAAGGAAAGGATTTGTCCCAAAATTTCGAAACAATGACTCCGCGAGGAAGAAAAGGGGGCGCGACAGAAGCTATTCTAGATGATCGGGTGATTCACGCCTCATGGAAGGATCACCAAGAGTTCTTGGTGAAATGACAGGGTTGTGATGCAGAGGAGAATACTTGGGAGAGGGGAACAAACCTCAAATCCTACAAGAGCCTAATTGATGATTATCTTGCAAGTAAGGTGCCGCGGACGTCGCCAACTCAGGTGGGGGAGAATGTCATGGGAGGCTTTCCAACCATGCCCCATGACCCCTTGGGTGCGCCCCGTGGCGTCCTGGCAAGCTTCCGAACGCCTAGCGCCATGGACGGCCCTGTGGTCTTGGCTGCTCCAAGTGACAAGCGCGCATGTGCCTCTATCACTCCACCGATATCCCTCGCCAGCACCCAACTGGAGGCAGATGCCAACAGTGCCGCGCGCGTAGACAACGCCGCACGCGCAGATCGTGATGCCAAAGACAAGGTTGCTGACGGACCTGTTTCTACCTAGTATAAAAATAAGTCTTTTTCATTGTAAATATAGAGTAATTTTATTCCATGTACTTCCATTATGTTTCTATAGCTTAGTTAGGTCTAGTCTTGTAACTTTGGTTTATTTATTTTAAGCACTATTAGGGGGAATTAAAAATCAAACTTTCTAGCAAGCATATAATTCTCTGTATTGGTGTCTCTCCCCCTAGACACTGCGTTGCCTTTTTGTAATAGCTTTCATTAATGCAATCAAGCTTTATTTCAATTCTCATTTTTGTTCTCTCAATTGCTCTTGACATTGGTTTTCCCGTACGACACTGACAATCTCGTCTAGAGTACGGAAGGGACCTCAGTTGGCAGACAACAACTGCGTGACATCAATTGCTTAGCCTTACGTCGCCCTTCCAAGGAATCTCAGGAAGGCGCCGCGTAACAGACTACATGTCACACTTATACAATATTCCCGTGGGATACGCTCCCACGACCTTCCGCACCAGGTAACAAGTCTGCACATCCATTCCACCGGCCACACTAATGTTGTCAAGAAAATCAAGAATCTGCAATCAGTACACAAAGCCACTTACACAGGACACCGATCTCAGGTGATGCTAAAGACAATGCAAACTTACTCTAACCATCTTAATCCTTTCTTGCTCATCCGATCTCGTGACATTATTGTCAACACCAAACTGCAACCTTGATCCTCAACTTCAAATTCCCATGCCGCTCACTGCGCCTCACATACCGATACGTGAGAGTATAAGAATTTCATCATAACTCCTGAAACACTAGTAAAATAAATACTTCATTATTTAGAAACCTCTTACTTATCTCATTTCAGAAGAACCAATGCAACACGCAACTGAATTCTCAAACCGTGGGAACACAAACCTCATGTCACGATCTAAACCGCCATGACTCTTTCGGAATCCATTTACTCAACCTAATCCTTAGAACAAAATAACTTTCAAATTAATCGAGTTATGGTGGCTGTCAAGCCTCGCACGTACCGCCACAAATCACATATATAACTAAACATGCTCAAGGAACTGATCACGACCACAATCATGTCGATTCAAGCATTACTAGCCGACCCGTCTTCTTCTAGTTTATTCTTAGCTTGCCTTAGAAATAATAATAGCTCCATTCATTAACGTAACAAAACCTAAAAACACTCATCCCGAGTGACCCAATCCACGAGACCACATCGTCTCAATACCCATGAACCATCTCATATTCTCCTTAAGCGCACAATAGCATGGCCAACTGGTACACCTATTCTAATAATTCTTCTATGAATTCGAAGTTATTTTCTCCCATTCCTCCAATGCTACACCGCAGACCAAATATAACATAGAACACTCCAAGCCCCTTTTTCATAGTACACTGCAAAAGCTTGATACTTAACCATACTACGGACTCGAAATCCTTAGACACCACACTTTGAATTTTTGAACCCATTAGAACCGTTGTTTAGAGTCACCCACTCTGACTTGTACCCAAATATGATCAAACTCCAAGGCCCTGAATCACATAAACACATTCTCAAGAAGCACCAGACTGACTCACTTTCCTTGTACATCACATCTACACGAAGCATAAACTTTGAGTCTTCCCAAATCCTGAACATTAATCGATAATGACAAATATAACGCACATTTCCCAAATCCTTTGCTCAAATTACCACTGATGTTTTCTTTCCTTAGTCATAGTAACTCACCAATATGCCAATAACTAGAAACCTCAGAAGTAGACAACCATGCAATCCGATCGTAGACACTGGGGCTCCCCCACTTAGCTTTAAGCTACAATTTCATAACCCTGGAACCTACCAAGATTCCTTCTTCTTCCTTGACATGACCCCGCACAATCGACCCGCCAAATTCCTTGCAATCTTCCTGTTAACCATTTCATGAAATCACTAGCCATATTTACATATTCGACCTCTTACTGGATAGCCAGTAAAATTCTTCGTAGAAGCTTCATCAACACCATACAACCGCTAACCTTCTCATAGGAGATATACCACCTGTGGAAATTCCATGCCGACCTCTTTCAACGACGTTGCACTGAGTACAATTACTACGAAACCAATAAACCCTCCTGAGCCCGTGCTCATTCCCCAGCTGTACAAGTCCGTTCACTGCCCATTGACATTAACTACAAGTGCGACAATACGTTCTAATTCGAAGTCATGTTGCATCCCTCTTCATATCAAGTAACTCCTTCCGGTCGTATCCAATATTCCATATTAGTTCCTAGACCTAGTCACTGTCCACCATAAATCCCAAATCACTCTAAACTTTCCCCAAGGTGTGTAGCTATCCTACCACGGAACCCATATGATACTATGCCACTCTCCCACTTTGGTCAAACCCTCTCTTTTAAGCGACTATTCAACTTCCGCTTCTCACACTTGGCCTTCTAGAAATTTAACCACCACAATACACCTTCCACATGTCCTTCTTCATACTCCGCTGCCCAGTTGCTGACTTAAATCAAAATCCGTCTATGTAGAACTTGAACCAATAGATTTCTACCAACTTTAAAGCCTCTCCGAAGATCATCCTTCTCGAACCATCAACACTAGGAACACCGATTCGATCCTGAACCATTGCACATTGCGATCTCTGACAGCCGCCTCCCCGACACTATTTCACAATACCCTGCACTAAAGTTGAATGGAAGAAGACCATAACACCTCAGAACTTAAACACATTCAATGAAGGACCGCGATAACACATCATAGTTGAAAATTCCACCACGCTTGAAATACCAAGTGTCGTTACTCCATCAACCCAAACTTGAACATTCTTAGCCCGATTGTCTTTCCTCTGCTTGAAATAAAACATTGAACCTCTGAATCATGCACTGAGAAAAACCTCCTTTCAAGTCGTTCACTTTCCCGACATATAGAGAAACATCCTACCATTACATCAATATTGTGCGACAATAACTCATGAACATCATAGCAATCTGTTACATAGCCTCAAGACCATAAAAAATACAGCTGCTAAGCTGAAATGACAGAACATCCTTCCGCAATGCGATGACATTAACCCAATCGACTGCTCAGGGACAAAACATCCTGCACCGTACCATTACAATTTCTCGATTCCCGATTGATAAAAAGTGCTTCATGTCACATAAGATTGAATAGGAAAGAAATAAAGGCATAAGTCTCAAAGGAATCAAGTCACACAATAAGGAATCAAGAAGGGAAGTGCTCGTTAAAATAGTGAAAAGGAGAAGCCAGGAAAAAGCCAGCTCGACCAGGCTTTAGCCTGGCGAGGACAGCCTAAAACCAGGCCAGACCAGGCATTAGCCTGGCGAGGCCATCCTAAAGCCAGGCTAGACCAGGCTTTAGCCTGGCGAGGCCAGCTTAAAGCCAGGGTCCAGATCCGACTTTCCAAGTATTAAACACTTTCCCGGCGTAACTAGGAGTGACTTACACATTTAGGGCTTATTACAAACATATAAATAGACCCAAAAACACAACTTTGAAGGAATTTTTCCATTGGTGACAAGAGGAGATCGTGGAACACTACTCGGGAGTTCAAAACATTGATTTTTACATCCCTTATTCCTTACTCTATAATTTAATTATGCAATTTACTTTGGATTTGATTACTATGAGTATGAGAAGCTAAACTCCTAATCTAGGGTTGATGGAACCAATTGTTGGATGAAGTTTTTAACTCTATTCCGATAGAATCAAGTCGTGTTTATTCTATGATTGTTCAACTACATTTTGTATTGTGATTAATTGAACATGCCCTTGATTGATCATGTCTAATTGCCTTGTATTGCTTGAGAAATAATACTAGGTTAGATTGTTGTTGAACAACACCATTTTTGGGCAATTGAAGAGATTCATTACTTGAATTTAAAAGTGGGTTTAGAAATAACGAAGCTTTGGTGGGATAATCCAGAGTTGCATAAATTGTTAGCTAGAGTAGTTCGAAAGAATGCTTCTAGTAAATTGTCGTAATTGATCGAGAGATGATTACGGTAGCCCATAACTCATAATTCTCAGAGAATACTACGGCGAGATTATAGTTTAAGAGTTAAGAATTACTCCGGCAATTGGGGAAATCATTACCCTAGACCTTTTTATCCTTGAATTCATCTTTATTCCTGATTATTGTTAGTCTCTTGTCATTTTACTTTAACTGCATAAAGTACATTGCTTATTGATAAACTTCTTGCATCCGGAAATTGTCCGAGCTTAGCCTTATTAAGAGTTGTAGTGAATAGGTTAGTTCCCTGTGGATTCGACTCCGGACTTAAACTGATTTATATTTGTAGCAACCGCTTTGCCCTTTTTATAAGGCATAGTTGGGCTTGATAAAATTTTGGCGCCGTTGCCGGGGAACTAACGGTGTTATTTATTACGACTTAGAAGAATTGCTAGGATTTTTAGTTTAGATCAATTTTATGGGTGTTATAACTATTTCCATTGAAATTCTCATGTTTGAACTCTCCTGTGTCTCAGGTGTGTGCCTAGAAACTCTTCGCGGACTGGTGAACTTTTCGAAGGACTCTCAGACCCCGAGAAATCATTTAGGGAATTAAACCGTGCCAATAAGAAGAACAAACAATCACAACAAAAACACCAACTCGAAATTGAAATGGACAACGTGGACGACGTCGAGGCAAACAATCGGAACAACCGGGTTGATCCGAATAATGGAGTGGTGGAACCTCTTGTGCCAGAAGCTGCTCTTTATGATTGGGCACAACCAACTGCTGACAACCTGGCCACCGCCATTGCAGTGCCCCAAATACAAGCGGAGACATTCCAAATCACCAACAACATGCTGCATCTGTTGCAGAATAAGGGACTGTTCTCCGGGTCACACATTGAAGACCCACAACAACTCTTGAAAACTTTCTTGTCCATTTGTGTGACCTAAAGTCAGCCGAATGTGACCCTAGAAGCTATCAAGCTGCTATTGTTCCCGTTCTCAGTGACTGGAGAGGCTCAGACTTGGCTGATTTTGCTCCTAATGAATTCCATTGCCACTTGGGAGGAATTAGTCAAGCAGTTCCTAAACAAGTTCTATCCTCCTAACAAGTCTGCAATGCAAATTGATGAAATATTGCAGTACAAACAGAAACCTACTGAAACCTTGCAGGAAACATGGGAAAAGTTTAAAGGGATGCTAGTGAAGTGTCCACACCATGGCATTCCAGACCAGATGCTTGGCCAGAGATTCTACATGGGATTGGCAGACAATTTGAAAGCCAATGTAGACGCTTCAGCTGGGGGTGCATTTCTAAGCAAGACATACACAGAGTGCAGATTTTTCTCGATAAGATGTCTCAAAATTCAGGCTGGATGACGAGAGGTACGACCCTGACACCAATAGTGCATTCTGTCCATCTTGACCCAAACAATTCATATGCAAAGAACATAGCAACGCTCATGACTCAGATGAGTATACTGACAAAGAAGATTGACGAGATGGGGACAAAGCAAGTGCATATCGTTGATACAACAAATGAAGGATTGTGTACCCCTTGCATTAATCAGTCTTATGTATTCTCATGGAGTGGAGAAAGTGATAACCAGGGCTTTAGAGAGGACACGAATTATGTCAATAATTTTGGGGGTCAGAGGCAAGGAGGACAATAATTGGGACCATCACCAAACCAGGAGTACAGACCCAACATGCCACAACCTAGGGGTATACGACCACAAGGCCAAGTGGTGCCACATCAAAGGCAACAGGGCTATCAACAGCAGCACCAACAACAATTGGCATATCAGCTACCTCATCAGCAGTAAGACAACAACATGGTAGAAATCAGGGGCATGCTGCATCAACTCATGGGGACAAATGCTAAGATGCAGGAAAAATTGGCAGAACGTGACTCAACAATTAAAGGAATTGAAACTCAACTGGGACAACTGTCCATGGCCTTGAACAACCGTCCCCAAGGGACATTGATCACAAACGATATTAACCCAAATGAGCAAAATCCAAATCAGCTAATGGTAGTAAGTCTTCGGAATGGGAGAGATTTGGACAGAGAGAAAGAAGTTCTCAATCCAGAATAGAGACTACGCCAGCCACTGCAGTTCCATTAGAAGTAGATGAATCAGTAGAAATCAGTGAAGTGGTATTTGAATAGGCACATGTTAAAAAGGGTAAGACAAAAGAGGGTGAACAAGTCTCAGAACATGTGGTACCTTTTGTTCCACAAGCTTCCAACAAATAACATCCAACAAGCAGTGGACAAAGAGTGAATCCTTCACCCTTCCCTCAGAGATTGGCAAAACAAAAGAAAGATGATCAATACAGGAAATTCATGGAGATGCTTCGCCAGATTCAATTGAATATTCCCCTGATGGATGTTTTGAGGGAAATGCTAGGATATGAAAAGATGATGAAGGACCTGATGTCGCGGAAATTTGACTTGAAGGACCTGTCTACTATGAATCTGACACAGACATGCAGCGCGGTGGTGACAAGACCTATGGCCCAAAAGATGTCTGATCCAGGTAGCTTCACTATTTCGTGTACTATTTGGAGTTATGCTTTTGCAAAAGCATTGTGTGACAACATAAACTTGATGCCCCTGGAAATCTATACAAATATGGGTATTGACAGAGCTAGACCGACCTCGATGCTGCTGCAACTGGATGATCGCACAGTTAAGAAACCGGCAGGAATTCTTGATGATGTGCTGGTGCAAGTGGGAAATTTTGTATTTCCTGTAGACTTTGTTATTATGGACTACCAGGTAGATGAGGAGATACCCATTATTTTGGGAAGGCCATTCTTAGCCACTGGGAGATCGTTGATTGATTGTGAGACTGGAGAACTAAAAATGAGGTTGAACAATGAAGAAGTAATATTAAACGTTCAACAATCCATGAGGAGACCCAATGAATATGCAAACTGCTCACTAGTGGATGCTGTGGATGTGATACTGCACGAAGAGGATGAGACCCTGAATGCCGAATATCCATTGGAAGCCTGCTTGACAAATTTAGAATAAATGGATGGTGAAGGGTTGGCAGAGTGGGTAATATCCCTCGAGGGTCAAGGATTCTGGAAAAGGGAACCTCAACTCGAGCCCTTACGTTTAGAAGAGAGAGTGTCACCACCTACAAAGCCATCAATAGAGGAACCACCACAACTGGACTTGAAACCACTTCCAACTAACTTCAGGTATGCTTTCTTGGGTCCCGATTGTATTTTTCTTGTTATTATATCATCTGGTTTGCTAGCTGCGCAGGTAGAATAATTACTGCAGGTGTTTCAAGAATGCAAGACTGCCATTGGATGGACGAAGACAGACATAAAGGGTATCAGCCCAGCCTTCTGCATGCACAAGATTCTTTTGGAAGAAGGGCACAAACCTTCCAGAGAACATCAACAAAGGTTGAACCCAAATATGAAGGAAGTAGTAAAGAAAGAGGTGATCAAGTGGCTGGATACGGGCATCATCTTTCCCATCTCTGACAGCAACTGGGTAAGTCCTGTCCAATGTGTACCGAAAAAGGGTGGAATGACAGTTGTACAAAATGAAAATAATTAGTTGATCTCAACTCGTACAGTCACCGGTGGCGGATTTGCATGGACTATAGGAAACTAAACGCAACCACCCGAAAGGACGATTTCCCCTTACCCTTCATTGACCAGATGTTGGACAGGTTAGCTGGGCGATCCCATTTTTGTTTGTTGGACGAATACTCGATGTATAATCAGATCTCAATAGCCCCGGAAGATAGAGAGAAAAAGATCTTCACTTGTCCATATGTCATCTTTGCTTTTCGGAGGATGCCCTTTGGACTTTGCAACGCACTGGCCACATTCCAACGGTGTATGTTGGCCATTTTCACTGACATGGTCGAGGACATTATGGAGGTATTTATGGATGATTTCTCCATGATAGGGGATTCATTCGAGGATTGTCTTTACAAACTAAAAAGAGTTCTCAAAAGATGTGTGGAGACAAATCTATTGCTGAATTGGGAGAAGTGCCATTTTATGGTATAAGAAGGAAAGTATTAGGGCATAGAGTGTCCGAGAAGGGAATTGAAGTAGACCATGCAAAATTTGATGTGATTGAGAAGCTTCCAGCACCCACTTCGGTGAAGGCAGTGAGAAGTTTCCTTGGGCACGCCGGATTCTACAGGCGGTTCATTAAGGATTTTTCTAAGATTTCTAACCCCTTATGTAAGATGCTCGAAAAAGACCAGCCCTTTGTATTTTCTGATGATTGTCGGTTAGCATTTGAGGATTTGAAGAAGAGATTGGTGACTGCACCAATCATTGTTGCACCCAACTAGGAGCAACCATTTGAGCTCATGTGAGACACCGGTGATTATGCTATAGGAGCAGTTTTAGGGCAGCGCAAGGATAAGATGATGCACCCGATTTACTATGCAAGTAGGACCCCTAGTGGTGCATAGCTGAACTACACTATCACAGAAAAGGAAATGCTTGTTGTAGTGTTTACCTTCGACAAATTCAGTTCGTACATAATTGACTCAAAAATTATTGCTTATACTGACCTTGCAACAATCAGGTACTTGATAGCAAAGAAGGAGTCAAAGCCACGCTTGATTCGCTGGGTTCTGTTACTACAAGAATTCAACTTGGAGATCCCTGACAGAAAGGGGACGGATAATCAAGTGGCAGACCACCTCTCGAGGTTGGAAGGAGAAGAAAAGAAGAGGGAGGTTGAAGATATCACTGAGTCATTTCCGGATGAGCAATTACTGGCTGTGATAATGGAGGAGGCACCTTGGTATGCTGATATTGCTAATTACTTAGCAAGTGGTATTGTACCTTACGACCTCTCCTCAATTCAAATGAAAAATTTCTTCCGTGACTCTCGTGCTTATTACTGGGATGAACTTTTACTGTTTAAGATATGTGTTGATAACATGATCTGGAGGTGTATCCCCGAGCAAGATCAACCTTTTGTTTTGCAGGCTTGCCATGCTTCACCATATGGTGGACACTTTGGAGGAATCCGGACAGCAGCAAAGGTGTTGGAGTCAGGATTACATTGGCCGACACTGTTTAAGGATGCCCATGCTTGGGTCAAAAGCTGTGATGAATGCCAAAGGACAGGAAACATATCCCGCCGCCATGAGATGCCAATGACCACAATTCAAGAGGTGGAAGTGTTTGACATGTGTGCGATCGAATTCATGGGGCCATTCGTCAGCTCATATAGTAACAAATATATATTGGTTGCAGTTGATTATGTTTCCAAGTGGGTTGACGCGGTGTCTCTCTCAACCAATGATGCAAAAGGGGTGACAAGTTTCTAAAGAAAAACATCTTCACACACTTTGGCACTCCAAGAGCTATAATCAGTGATGGTGGCTCCCATTTTTGCAATAGAGCATTCGCTCGCCTGTTGGAGAAATATGGAGTTCGCCACAAGGTAGCCTCACCGTACCACCCACAAACAAGAGGACAAGTTGAAGTGTCCAATAGGGAGATTAAAAGTGTCCTTACTAAAACAGTAAATGCAATAAGGACTAACTGGGCGAAGAAGCTGGATGATGCATTGTGGGCATACCGCACAACCTTCAAAACTCCAATTGGCATGTCACCATACAAGTTGGTGTTTGGAAAGGCATGCCACCTTCCGGTAGAGCTTGAACATAAAGCACTATGGGCATTGCGACAACTGAATTTAGAGATGGAGACATCAGGCACCAACAGAGTCACTGGGTTGCATGAGCTGGAGGAATTCAGGTTCCAGGCATTCGAGAGTGCTAGATTATACAAATAAAGGATGAAACTGATGCATGATAAGCACATCTGGTATCAAAATTTCAGACCCGGAGATCTAGTATTGCTATATAACTCATGATTGAGGTTATTTCCGAGCAAGTTGAAGTCTCGATGGTCAGGACCCTTCATAATGGTGCAAATGTTCTCAAATGGAGCCGTGGATATTGAATCAGAAGATGGGACAAACAAGTTCACGGTGAATGGGCAGAGGTTGAAACATTACCTTGGAATGGCCGAAGAAAAAGGGGACATAGTGGCAATAACTTTGGAAGAGGCCCAAGACACGAATGAAGAGTGATGATTCGAGCATGCGTCATGCCGCGACATTAAATCAGGCACTGCATGGGAGGCAACCCATTGGAAATGTTGTAATCATCGTGCCACGGCGTTAACTAAGGCGCTTGTTGGGAGGCAACCCAATTCGTAGCTAAATTTTAGTGTAGTTAGAAAGTTTTCCTTTTATTTGTAAGTACTAACAAGTTTGCATGTGCGTTTGGGCGAAGCGAGCAGTTTTTAAGCGTCACGGGAAGCTGGGATAAAGCCGGGGTCAACCAAGCCTTAGGCTGGCGATGCCTGGCTAACACCAGGTTCAACCAAGCTTTAGGCTGGCGACGCCTTGCCAACGCTAGGTAAGTAATAATTCGGCACTTTTTAAGTGTTTTTCTCCTCATTTGGTCGAAATATGCCTCACAAAAACACTCTCACACACTAAAAACACTCCAAAGTAACCCTACCCATACTCATACCAAAATCACAAGAACACAAACACATTGCACAAATCACCATCGGAATTCTATCTCACCCACACATAATCACCATCACATTAACATCCACATTGAGGGCAAACCTAATCTTGCTAGTTGTTCACACTCATCCGAATTCTCAAGCGTTACACTCTTAAGAAAGGTTCAAAGGTATTCTTCTATATCTTCAATTTGTAATTTCGAACTGGGTATAGGTAATGCGAGATGGTTGTTCTTCATTGATGGTTGTTCTTCATGGGTGTGTGTCATTCATGGTCATATTGTGTTTGTGTGCCCCAATACCCTAAACCCCTTAGGAATGGTGCTTAAATGATGAAAATATGTGGTAACATGGAACCCCAAGACAATTTGGGAGGATTAGGCATTCCCTCAATTCCAAAAGAAATCCCATGGCACTAGTGCTTGCCAAGTGTTTGATGTAATGCCTCAATGGCATTCCGAGTCCCCGTTGGAGCCCGAGTCTCCGAGATAAAACACTAGTATCATGTAATCACGCACCACATTAAAATTTTAAGTGTGGGGGTGGATCACGGGAAGCCCATGTGATTGCGGTTATGATCCAAATGTTAAGACAAATCTGAGGTGAAGTCTGAGTAACCTCGGCAAAGTGGAAAAGATTATGTGTGTACTGTGTAATGTGACATTATCTAACTAATTATCTTTTGTGTAGGACAAAAATGCCTCCCAGAAAAGAAAAGGAGGAGAACCCACTTCTAGCATGACTGGTGACAAGGCAGTGGCAGTTGTGGCTGCCATGAGACAAAAACCCCAAGGCCAACGAGAGTTCGTCATAAGCAGTATCCCTATATAGACAAGGGATTGGTATAAGCGCTGCAAGCCCAAGCATGTCCATCCAGAGGGAGCTATTCAGGAACGCAATGTGAGAGCAAAATATCCAGCGATTTGGAAAAGCATTCATGAGCTGGGGTTAGGCTACGTGTTTAAGAACAAAGAGGATATCAACCTCAACTTAGTCAAGGAATTATATGTGGGGTTTGACCCAAAAGACACTGAGGAGTTGGTGCCAATCCGTGGGCGCTTGATAGATTTTTCGGCCAAGGCTATATGTGATTTTCTAGGTGCTCCAAATGTCCCTGTGGATTCATTAGAGCAATTCATTCGCATGCCTACATATAGGGAATTGAGGCACACACTTTGTGGGGTCGTCTCTACTGCTTCATGGGTTCGGGATAAGTTCACTAATCGCCATAAGAGATTCTCTAAAAAGAAGATGAAAGCAGAGGCTCAGGTTTGGATTAAGTTGATAAATGCACGGATCCTACCGTGCAACCATGACACCTTGATAAGCCGTGAGAGAAATTGTGTAATGTATTTCCTTATGACTGGGTAGAGGGTAAATGTGGATCATTTGATCCGCTATCAAATGGCGTCAGTGAGAGCAAGTAAAAAAATTGATAGAATGACATTCCCTAATTTCTTGACTCGGTTCCTACAACATGAGGAAGTTGAGGTAGAGCTTGCCTTTGACCATATTATTGATAAGCTCATTCGACAAACTGACATCACAAACCTTCGGATGAAAGACGAGGCTGGTACACCTTCTTTGACCGGTACTGAGTGCAATGTGCAGGATGACAGTTTCATGGACCATATTTATGGGATGATGGATTTGCAATTGCGTATAGGGGTTCGCCTAACTACAGTTGATGAGAGGAATGAATTGGAGCAGTGATACCCGCTTAATGCTCATGCTCAACAGATGATTGGTGTAGGAGAGGGATACAGGCTCCCGGATGACGAGGATATAAACAAGCCAGAGCAGTCTGATGCGGAGCCGATGCATTTGGATGATGAGGATGATGGAGACGATGAACATGATGAAAAATTGAGAGCGTTAGAGGATGACGATGCTGTTTGATCAGGGAGTTTATTGCACCCTATTTTTACTTCTTGTTTTGTCTACCTGTGCTGCACTGAGGACATTGCATGATTAAGTGTGTGGTGTTCTAAATATTTGTTGTAGTTTGTTATGTTTTTATTTTTATCGTCTTGTTAGTTTTATTAAAAAAATAGAAATATATTGGACTCTTCCTGGCGATGGATCTCCTAGATAGTTTTCTTGAGGGAAGTAAGTCTAAAGAAAATACCAAAAAAAGAAGAAGATTTTTTTAGGTAGTGTAGTAATTCCCCCTTGGTTTTTCTTTGGGCCGCGGTTCTTTTCCAAGGGTTTTTAGTTGAACCGGGTGTAGGTAGTTTTAATTTTTAGGAGTAGGAGTCCATGATGGCTATGCATTTAATCGCAGCAATATCTCTAAGCTTTGTGATGCCTTGAGAATAGTCAGTACTCTGGTTGTGACGCTTAGGCTCAATTTTTGACTCTAGGATAAATACCTTAAATCGTGGATTCTTAAATTTGCTTAACTGCTTTGACTGGAGTGTCATGATAAAACCAATCCTGAATGAGTTTGTGCCATGTCTGTGTGAAGTTTGTATGTATTCTGTGCATTGCATTTGATGTCTAGAACTTGCCCAGTGTGTGTTGTTGATACCCAATTTTTCCTTATAATATTTTTTATGCATATATACCTCCAAAACTATGCATTAGCATCAATTGATATTTTTCCATAATTTCTATATTTTTAAATTAATTTATTCCAGTATTTTATTTATATAAATAAATACAAAATTGCATCACAAATGACTTTATAACATTTCATGATTTAATTTTGCCTTTTTAAGGTCATATTAAGCTCGAAATATTTGCACAAATAGCCACATTTATATTTTTAGGTTACAATTGCAATAACTTTGCAATTATATTCCATGCGTACACTATTGCATTATTTTATCAGAAAATGGCTCATTGTATTTTTAAAATATTGAATAATTATTTTAAAACATTTCTATACATGAAAATTATTTTTTATAATTTGTTAATTATTTTATAAATTATTTGAGTATTTAATAAATAACCCCTTTTTATTTCAGACCTGGCCTCTTTTAGACCAGCCCAAAACCCCTTTTTAAACTAGCCCAAATCCCTTTAGGCCCAATCTGCAAACCCCGACCCAATAGCCCCGTTT
>MDKI01080660.1:0-38035 GCA_005239505.1 Nicotiana paniculata | reverse complement strand
AAACAATACCGGCATAAAGCCTAGACATGGTATCTAGCATGATTTACAGTAAATCTTTCTAAACATAAGGAGCATATAGCTATAATATGTTGTTCAACCAGTTGCTACGGGACGGACCAAGTCATAATCCCCAGCGGTGCACGCCCACCACCTAGCATGTGCGTCACCTCCACATAGTCACATGACACAAAAATTTGGGGTTTCATACCCTCAGGACTAGATTTACAACCGTTACTTACCTCAATCTGAGAAAATTCCCACTTTGCAATGCCCTTGCCTCTCGATTCGGCCTCCAAATGTCCCAAATCTAGCCACAAGTAATACAACACAATCAATAAAGGCTAAAGTGATCAATCCCACGAGAAAAATACTGAATTAGAGCTAAAATCCGAAATTCACTCAAACTCGGCCCCCGAGATAACGTCTCGAAACTCGACAAAAATCACAAAACTCGAAAACCCATTCACTCTCGAGTCTAACCATACTAAATTCATCAAAATCTGATATCATTTGATCTCTCAAATTCCTAAAACACGCTCTCCAAAATCCCAAGCCCTAACCCCTTATTTCACTTCAAAAACCCCACTAATTAGGTGAGAAATCAACGGGAAAACACCACTAAGGATAATAAAGCTCAAGTAACTTACCTCAGTGAATATCCTTGAATCCCCTTCCAAAAATCATCTCAAAAGCTCCAAAGTCCGAGTTTAAAATTGTGGAAATGAGGAAAAATCTCGAAGTCCTCCATTTATACATTCTGCCTAGTGAAACCGCACCTCCGACGCTAATTCTGCATCTGCAGACCAAGTTCCGCTTCTACAGAAATCACTTAAAATCCCTAGGTCCGCTTCTGCCACTCCCTACCGCATCTGTGATCATCGCAGGTGCGGAAACTACCTTGCACCTGCGCATGCCTGCCCGCATCTGCGACTCTCGTAGGTGCGGGAATATCTTCACATCTACCATTCCTTCCCATGTCCTCTATGGCCGCATTTGCGGCTTCTCAGCCGCTTCTGCGGGCTCGCACCTATGGCTCCCACTCCGCAGGTGCGGAAGACACCACAACCAGCAGCTTCAACTGCATTTCATGAACTCCAATCCTTCCGCTAACCACCCGGAATCACCCCGAGGACCTCGATACCTCAATAAAACATACAAAAAAGTCCCATAACATCATACGACTTCAGTGGAACGTTAGAATCACTCAAAACAACATCAAAACACCAAATTACCCTCGGATTCAGGCCTAAGAACTTCTAAACTTTCAAATTCCGCAAACGACGCCGAAACCCATCAAACCACGTTCGAATGACCTAAAACTTTATACAAACGTCACAAATGACACGATAAACCTACTTCAACTTCCAAAAATCCATTCCGACCTCGATATCAAATTTCCCACTGCCGACCAAAATCGCTAAATTTCCAACTTTCGCCAATTCAAGCCTAATTCCACTACGGACCTCCAAATCACATTCCAGACGCACTTCTAAGTCCAAAATCGCCCAACGGAGTTAACTGAACCATCAAAATTCAAATCCAAGATCACTTACACATAAGCCAACATCCGGTTGACTCTTCCGACTTAAGCTTCTAATAAAGAGACTAAGTGTCTCAATTCACTCTGAAACCACTTCGGACCCGAAACAACTAACCCGGTATATCACAATATAACTGAATAAAACAAAAAGAAGCAGAAATGGGGGGAAACGAGGCTATAACTCTTGAAACGACCGACTGGGTCATTGCATCCTCCACCTCTTAAACAAACGTTCATCCTGGAACGGGTCTAGAAACATACCTGGAGTCTCAAATAGGTGTGGAGATCTGCTCCGCATCTCCCACTCGGTCTCCTAGGTGGCCTCCTCCACATGCTGGCCCCTCCACTACACCTTCACTGAAGTTATGTCCTTTGACCTCAACTTCCGAACCTGCCGATCCAAAATGGCCACCGGCTCCACATCATAAGTACTATCACCCTCCAACTGAACCGTGCTGAAGTCCAAAACATGGCACGGATAACATACTTCCGGAGCATGGAAACATGAAACACTGGATGCACACTCGACAAGCTGGGTGGCAAGGCAAAATTGTAAGCCACCTCCCCTATCATCTGAAGCACCTCAAAAGGCCCAATGAACCGGGGCTCAACTTTCCCCTCTTCCTAAACCTCATAACACCTTTCATGGGTGATACCTTCAGCAAAACCTTCTCCCCAACCATGAAAGACACATCACACACCTTTTTGTTCACATATCTCTTCTGCCTAGACTGCGCCGTGCGAAGCCATTCCTGAATCAATTTCACCTTGTCTAATGCATCCCGGACCAAGTCTGTACCCAAGAGACTAGCCTCACCCGGCTCAAACCACCCTACTAGAGATCTACACCTCCTCTCTTATAAAGACTCGTACGGAGCCATCTGAATACTCCACTGATAACTGTTGTTATATGTAATCTCCGCGAGCGGCAGAAACTAGTCCCATGAACCCCCAAAGTCAATGACACGAGCGCATAACATGTCCTCCAATATCTGAATAGTGTGCTCAGACTGTTCGTTCGTCTGAGGGTGACAGGCTGTGCTCAACTCAACCTGAGTACCCAACTCTCGTTACACGACCCTCCAAAACTGCGATGTAAACTAAGTACCTCTATCTGAAATGATGGAAAATGGGACACCATGCAAGCGAACAATCTCTCGGATATAAATCTCATCCAACCACTCTGAAGTGTAAGTAGTACCAACTGGAATGAAGTGCGCGAACTTGGTCAGCCGATCCACAATAATCCAAATAGCATCAAACTCAAAGTCCGTGGGAGCGCACCTACGAAGTCCATGGTGATCCGCTCCCACTTCCACTCCGAGATCTATAATCTCTAAAGAAAGCCACCCGGTCTATGATGTTCATAATTAACCTGCTGACAGTTAAGACACCGAGCCACAAACCCAACTATATCCTTATTCATCTTCCTCCACTAATAATGTTGTCTCAAATCTTGGTACATCTTTGCGGCACTCGAATCGATAGAATATTGCGAGCTATGGGCCTCCTCGAGAATCAACTCCTGGAGCCCATCTACATTAGGCACACATATTCGACCCTTTATCCTCAACACGCCGTCATCACCAATAGTGACATCCCTAGCATCACCTCGCTGAACCCTGTCATGAAGAACGAGCAGGTGGGGGTCATCATACTGACTCTCCCTGATACGGTCATAAAGAGAAGACCTGGAGACCACGCAAGCCGATACCCGGCTCGGCTCCGAAATATCCAACCTGACAAGCTGGCCCACTAAAGACCTGAACATCTAATGCCAAGGGTCTCTCTGCTGCTGGAAGATATGTTGAACTCCTCAAACTCTCTACCCGGTGGCTCAAGGGATCGGCCACCATATTGGCCTTCCCCGAATGGTACAAAATAGTGATATCATGGTCCTTGAGAAGCTCCAACCATCCCTGCTCACGCAAATTAAGATCTTTATGCTTGAACAGATGCTGCAAACTCCAGTGATCAGTTAGATCTCACAATGAACCCCGTACAAACAGTGACGCCAAATCTTCAAGGCATGAACAATAGCTGCTAACTCAAGGTCATGGACATAATAGTTCTTCTCACGAGTCTTCAACTGGCGCGAGGCATAGGCAATCACCCTACCCTCTTGCATCAGAACAAATCCAATACCTATCCCCGAGGCATCACAATACACGGTGTAAGAACCTGAAGCTGATGGCAGAACTAACACTGGAGCTGTGGTCAATGCAATCTTGAGCTTCTGAAAGCTCTCCTCACACTCATCCGACCATCTGAATGGAGCACCCTTTTGGGTTAATTTGGTCAAGGGCGATGCAATAGATGAAAATCCCTCCACAAAGCGACGGTAATATCCCGATAAACCAAGAAAGCTCCTAATCTCCGTGGCTGAGGACGGTCTAGGCCAACTCTGCACCGTCTCTATCTTCTTCGGGTCCACCTGAATACCCTCACTGGACACCCCGTTCCCCAAGAATGCTACTGAACCGAGCCAAAACTCACACTTGGAGAACTTTACATAAAGCTTCTTTTCCCTCAATCTCTGTAATACAATCCTTAGGTGCTGAGCATCCTCCTCTAGCTACGAGAGTACACCAGGATGTCATCAATGAACACAATAACGAATGAGTCCAAATAGGGGTGGAATACATTGTTCATCAAATGCATGAATTCTACTGGGGCATTGGTCATCCCAAAAGACATCTCTAAGAACTCATAATGGCCATATCGAGTCAAAGCTGTCTTAAGAATATCTGAATCCTGAATCTTCACCTGGTGATACCCGGACCTCAAATCAATCTTGGAGAACACCCTCGATCCTTGAAGCTGGTCAAATAGATCATCAATACGAGGCAAAGGATACTTGTTCTTGATTGTGACCTTGTTCAACTTCCTGTAATCAATGCACATCCTCATGGAACCATCCTTCTTCTTCACAAATAGAACCGGTGCACCTCAAGATGACACACTAGGCCAAATAAACCCCTTATCAAGAAGTTCTTGAAGCTGTTCTTTCAACTCCTTGAACTCAGCAGGTTCCATACAATATGGTGGGATAGAAATGGGCTGAGTGCCCGGCACCAAATCAATACCAAAGTCAATCTCCCTGATAGGAGGCATGCCCGACACGTACCACCGTTACAAAATCAATGGTAAGAGTCTCTGCACTAACATCCCTCACAAAGTCCAAGTAGGATAGACAACTCTTCTTAACCATACGCTGAGCCTTCAAATATGAAATCACCCTACTAGGTACGTAATCTACAAAATCTCTCCACTCAACCCTTGGAAATCTCAGCATTGCCAACGTCACGATCTTAGCGTGAAAATCTAGAACAGCATGACATGGAGACAACCAATCCATACCCAATATCATATCGAAGTCAACCAAACTGAGTAGCAAAAGGTCCACTCGAGTCTCCAGACCCCCAATAGTCAGCACACTGACCGATATACGTGGTCCACAATAATAGTATCGCCCACGGGAGTAGACACATGAACAGACGAGACTAGAGACTGACGGGGCATATCCAGAAAATGAGCAAAATACGAGGAAACATATGAATAAGTGGAACTATGGTCAAATAATATAGGCATCTCGGTGGAAAACTGAAACAATACCTGTAATCACAGCATCTGAGCAATGGCATCTAGTCTGGCAGCGAGTGCATAGAAACGAGCCTGACCACCACCTGATCGGCCTCCCCCTCTAGGGAGACCCATATCTGACTGACCTCCACCCCGAGGTGACTGGGTGGGTGGTGAAGTAACTGGTGCTGAAGTCGAAGGCTGACCCCTCTGCTGAGATGGACCTCCATGACAACGAGGAACTGCCTCCACATATGCCCAAACTCCCCACACTCAAAACAACTCTCTAGTGCCGGTGACGGGGACTGAAGGGAGCCCCGAGCACCGAGATAACTGGTAGAAGAACCTGGCATAGAGGAGCCTGAACGGATGGAGCACGAGACAAACTCTGTGCTGGGAGGGCACTAAGTGATGAGTGGACCTGATGAGAACTATGGCTCGGTGATGCACCACGATGAACTGGGCGGGCCTCCTAAGCATGCCTTAATGGACGACCTCTGTTGTGATGGAACTGACCCCCATGAGGAGCACCACTGAATCCATCCTGTCCCCGAGGCCTCTTGTCCTCCCTCTCAGTCCTCTCCTAACCGAACCATCTCAATTTGTCGAGAAATGTCGACAACCTCATCAAAAGTAGCACCATACACTCTCTTTCTAGTCATAAGCGGTCGCAACTGAAAAGTGAGGCCATCCATAAACCTCCTGATCCTATCTCTGTCTATGAGAACATACAAGGTAGCATGGCGGACAACTTTGAGAATCGCATCTCATACAGTGTCACCGACATATCACCCTGACGAAGCTGCTCAAACTGCCTGCACAGCTCCTCTTTGCGGGACTGAGGCACAAACATCTCTAGAAAGATAACGGAGAACTTCTGCCAAGTAAGGGGTGCTACGCCGACTGACCTACGCCTCTCGTAAGCCTCCCACCAACTGAATGCAACCCTAGAGAATCGGAAGGTAGTGAATGAGACCCCACTGGTCTCCAGAATGCCTATTGTACAGAGTATCCTCTGACACTTATCCAAGAAACCCTGAGCATCCTCACCCTCTGCATCACTAAAATATGGAGGCTGGAGTCTCCCAAACCTCTCCAACCTACGTTGCTCATCCTCAGGCATAGCAGGAACCACAAAATCTTGAGCAGCTGCAACCGGCTGGGCTGGTGGTGCCACCGGTGTCTGGAGTCCCTGAACAACCTGCTCAGGTGTGCGGGCGGCGGGAGTCTGAATGCCTCTCTCGGCCTGAGAAGTGGCTACTGTTTTCGAAATAGAGACCGCCTGATCAAGGTTGGTACACACTGTTAGAATCTGAGCTAGGGCCTCCTGAAGGCTAGTAATCACAATATGCATAGGTGGTGCCTGAGATGGTCCTGTTGGAGCATCCATAACTGGGACCTGGTCTTGATTTGGGGCAATTGGTGAGTCTGCAGGTACTGGCCTAGCTGCTGTTCGGGCTACTCCTCTGCCCCTACCACGACCTCTACCGCGGCCTCGGCCTCTCGCGGCCCTGGCTTGTGGTACTGGTGGCTGGCCCTCCTGTCCAGTGGTGCAAGTCCTCACCATCTGTGAAAGAATGAAACAACAGAAGTTTAGTTACCAGAATCAACAGATACGCATGATAAGAATTCAAGAATGTGAGATTTTCCTAAAGATTCTGCAGCCTCTCGAAGATAAGTACAGACGTGTCTGTACCGATCCGCAAGACTCTACTAAACCCGCTCATGATTCGTGAGACCTATGTAACCTAGGCTCTAATACCAACTTGTCACGACCCTAAACTCAAACCTGTCATGATGGCGCCTATCGATGGTACTAGGCCAGCCGACTTCCACAATACTACAATAATTCATTCAAATATATGCCAAAAGAAATTTTTGTAATAGAATTTCAGAAAAGAAACAAGGGTTGAACTCAAAAATAGAAATGCGGAAAGAAAAGACCCAAACATTAGGGGGTCACTAAGTCATGAGCAACTACTACAAACTGGTCTGATAATAACAAGACTAACATAGTCTGAAAAAAAAATCCAAAAATACAACTAAGGGGAAGATATAGAGGAAGAAAGTAGGGCTGCGATTGCTGGGCAGCTACCTTGCTATCTCTAATGATTAGCTACAGAAATATCAGCAGTCGCTACCGTGTCCAGAAATGCCTGGATCTGCACATAAGGTGCAGAGAGTAACGTGAGTACACCAACTCAGTAAGCAACATAAGTAAATAAAAGCTGAGAAGTAGTGATGAGCTAGATGCAAGTACAATCCATATCACAAAAATTCAGTAAGGTACGACATGTTTTACAACCAGAGTTTAAGTCAAATCAGCTTGTTTAAATCAAGTTCAAGTAAAATCAATAGAAAATATCTTTCAACAGTTCTCAAACAAGGACTCAAAGCAACTATGAGCATAAATGATGAAATAATATACAGCCCCTCGGGCAAAACATCGCTCAGTCCTCCTTATCACTCCAACCTCACAATCACCCATGCCTCACAATCACTCATGTCACACAATCACTCAACACTCGGCACTCGCACTCAGTAGGTACCTGCACTCACTAGGGTGTGTACAGACTCCGGAGGGGATCCTTCAGCCCAAGCGCTATATCAAAGCCTATCATGGCAGAATCAATGAACATGCTGTGAAATGCATCCCAATCCCGTAAATGTCCTCACAAATCAGGCCCTCGGCCTCACTCAGTCATCAATCTCTCCATTATCTCGGGCTCTTAGAAATCAAAGTAATCATCCCAAACAACGTTGACATGATGCATCAGATAGAATAACAGAGACTGAGCTATGATGTAAAAATTCATGAACATGACTAAGTATGGATTATCAGCCAAAACAGTGAGAGGACAGAAATAAATGACCTCTAAAAGTCCAAATAATACCGGCATAAAGCCTAGACATGGTATCTAGCATGATTTATAGTAAGTTTTTCTAAAAAATATAAGGAGCATATAAATACAACAGGTTGGTCAAATTTAGGGTTGCTACGACACGGACCAAGTCACAATCCCCAATGGTGCATACCCACATGCCCGTCACCTAGCATGTGTGTCACCTCCACAGTCACATGACACAAAAATCTGGGGTTTACAACCGTTACTTACCTCAATCCGAGAAAATTCCTACTTCGCAATGCCTTTGCCTCTCGATTCGGCCTCCAAATGTCCCGAATATAGCCACAAGTAATACAACACAATGAATAAAGGCTAAAGGGATCAATCCCATGAGAAAACTACTGAATTAGAGCTAAAATCCGAAATTCACTCAAATCCGGCCCCCAGGACCACGTCTCGAAACTCGACAAAAATTACAAAAACCGAAAGCCCATTCACTTGCGAGTCTAACCATACTAAATTTATCAAAATCCGACATCATTTGGTCTCTCAAATTTCCAAAACACGCTCTCCAAATCCCAAGTCCTAACCTCTTATTTCACTTTAAACCCCCCCCCCCCTAATTAGGTGAGAAATCAACGGGAAAATACCATAGATAAGGATAATAAAGATCAAGTAACTTACCTCAGTGAATATCCTTTAATCCTCTTCCAAAAATCACCTCGAAAGCTCCAAAGTTCGAGTTCAAAATTGTGGAAATGAGGGAAAATCTCGAAGTCCTCCGTTTATACATTATGCCAAGTGAAACTGCACCTGCGTCGCCAATTACGCATCTGTGGGGCCGAATCTGCGGACCAAGATCCGATTTTGCGAAAATCACTTAAAATACCTGGGACCACTTCTGCGACTCTATACAACATCTACGATCATCACAAGTGCGGAAACTACCTCGCACCTGCGGCTTCCCTCTCGCACCTGCTCATACCTTCCCGCATTTGGGACTCTTGCAGGTGCGGGAATATCTTCCCACCTGCGGTTCTTGCCGAGGTTTTCTATGGCCATATCTGCGGCTCCTCAGCTGCTCCTCTGGGCTTACACCTACGGGCAGGTGCGGAAATCACTAGAACAAGCAACTTCAACTGCATTTCATGAACTCCAATCCTTCCGCTAATCACCTGGAATCACCCCGAAGTCCTGGGGACCTCAACAAAACATACAAAAAAGTCCTATAACATCATACGAACTTAGTCAAACCTTCGAATCAGTCAAAATAACATCAAAACACCAAATTACCCTCGGATTTTAGCCTAAGAACTTCTAAACTTTTAAATTCCGCAAACGACGCCGAAACCTATCAAACCACATCCGAATAACCTTAAATTTTACACACACATAAAAAATGACACCATGCACCTACTCCAACTTCCGAAAATCCAATCCGACCCCTATATCAAATTTCCACTACCGACCAAAATCGCCAAATTTTCAACTTTCGCCAATTCAAGCCTAATTCTACTACAGACCTCCAAATCACATTCCGGACGCGCTCCTAATTCCAAAATCATACAACGGAGCTAACGGAACCATCAAAATTCAAATTCAAGATCGCTTACACATAAGCCAACATCTGGTTGACTTTTTCAACTTAAGCTTCTGATAAAGAGACTAAGTGTCTCAATTCACTCCGAAACCACTTCGGACCCGAACCAACTAACTCGTTATATCACAATACAGCTAAATAACACATAAAGAAGCAGAAATAGGGGAAATGGGGCTATAAATCTCGAAACGACCAGTCGGGTCGTTACATTCCCCCAGTGGGTATTCAGGCTACCAGGTCAGACTTCAGGGCAGCAGATCACCGCGCCGAGAGGTTTTTTTAAGTGCGGGGATCTTAGTCATGTGCGGAGATTTTGCCCCAGGCTTCGTAGCAATGCAGTGTAGTAGGGCCAACAGCCACATGATTACACCACCAGCTGTCCTGCTAGCCGTCTGGCCGCCCAGAGGCGGAGGGAAGGTGGGTAGGGCCGTCCTAGAGGTGGAGGCCAGCTAGGTGGCGCTTCAGTCATACTAGATGCAGTGTCCTCAGATGCCGTGATCACATGTACTATTTCTATCCGCGGTAGGGATGCTTCAGTACTATTTAATCCAGGGTATAGCCATTTGTATGTGTCATCCTTGTTTGCTCATTTCTTGGATATTCCTCATGAGTCCTCGGGTACTCCTATCTATGTGTCCACTCCTGTAGGCAATTCTGTTATTGTGGATCGAATCTATCAGTCCTGTATGGTTACATTCTGTGGTTATGAGACTAGAGCGGATTTTTTATTACTTGATATGACCGACTTTGAGGTCATCCTGGGCATGGACTGGCTATCTCCATATCACGCCATCCTTGATTTCCATGCCAAGACTGTTACCTTAGCGATTCCAGAGTTGCCTAGATTAGAGTGAAAGGGTTCGTCTGTCAGTACATCTAGTCAGGTTATCTCTTTTATGAAGGCTCGACACATGGTCGAGAAGGGTTTCTTGGCTTATTTAGCCTATATCTGGGATACTACTGTAGAGTCTCTGACGATTGATTCAATACCGGTAGTTCAGGAGTTCTCCGATGTGTTTCCTCCTAATATTCCAAGCATGCCACCAGATCATGATATCGATTTCTGTATTTCCAGATACCTAGTATATATCTATCCCACTATATAGTATGGCTCCGAAAGAATTGAAGGAGTTGAAGGAACAACTTGAGGAGTTGCGAGCAAAGGGATTTGTCAACCTAAGTGTATCACCTCTGGTGCACCGGTATTATTTGTGAAGAAGAAAGATGAGAGTATGTGAATGTGTATTGATTACCGCCAGTTTAACAAAGTCACCATTAAGAACAAGTTCCTATTGCCGCGTATTGATAATTTGTTTGAACAGTTGCAGGGTGCTAGGGTGTTCTCTAAGATCAACTTTAGATCAGGGTACCATCAGTTGAAGATTCGGGACTCGGATGTTTCGAAGACTGCTTTCCGTACTAGATATGACCATTATGAGTTTCTAGTGATGTTTTTCGCCTTGACTAACGCCCCAGTGGCTTTTATGGATTTGATGAACTTGGTGTTCAAGCCTTATATTGACTCGTTTGTTATTGTCTTCATTAATGATATTTTGATTTACTCAAGTAGAATGGAGGAGCACTAGCGGCATTTGGGAGTGGTGTTTCAGACCTTGCGAGAACATAAGTTATATGCTAAGTTCTCCAAGTGTGAGTTTTGGCTAGATTCTGTAGCATTCTTAGGGTATGTGGTATCAGGCGAGGGCATTAAGGTGAATCATAAGAAGGTCAAGGTAGTTCAGGGTTGGCCTCGTCCCACTTCGGCGACTGAGATCAGGATCTTGTTGGGGTTAGCAGGTTATTATCGTTGGTTCATCGAGGGATTCTCATCTATTTCAGCACCTTTTACTAGATTCACCCAGAAGGGTGCTAAGTTTCGTTGGTCCGATGATTGTGAGGCGAGCTTCCAGAAGTTCAAGACAACTTTGACCACAACACCAGTCCTTATGTTACCTTCCGGTTCGGGGATGTATACTGTGTATTGCGGCGCTTCACACGTTGGCTTGGGTTGTGTAATGATACAGGAGGGGTGAGTTATTGTATATGCTTCACGTCAGCTGAAGCCCCATGAGAATAATTACCCTATGCATGATTTGGAGTTGGCCTCCATTTTTCATGCTCTTAAGATTTGGAGGCATTATCTGTATGGGGTGTCTTGTGAGGTTTACACTGATCATCGTAGTTTACAACATTTGTTCACACAAAGGGATCTCAATTTGAGGCAGTGTAGATGGCTTGAGTTAGTGAAGGATTATGATATCACCATTCTTTATCACCCGAGCAAGGCGAATGTAGTCGCGAATGCCTTGAGCAGGAAGGCAGAGAGTGTGGGTATCTTGGTATTCATTTCAGAAAAGGAGAGGCCACTAGATTCAGACATTCAGTCCTTGGCTAACAGGTTTGTGAGGTTGGATATTTCAGAGCCCAGCCGAGTTCTTTCTTGCATCATTGTCCAGTCTTCACTATTGGAGCAGATCAAGGCTCGACATTTTGATGATCCGCACTTGATGATTCTAAGGGAGACGGTACTACAGGGTAGTGCCAAGGAGGTTTCTATTGGTGAGGATGGTGTTCTGCGACTCCAGGGTCATCTATGTGTTCCTAATGTTGATGGCCTGAGGGGGAGGATCCTAGATGAGGCACATAGTTCTCGATATTCCATTCACCCAGGTGCGACGAAGATGTATCGCGACCTGAAGTAGCATTATTGGTGGCGGCAGATGAATAAATACATATTTGAGTATGTAGCTAGATGCCTAAATTTCCAGCAGGTTAAGGATGAGCACTAGAGGCCAGGAGGCCTACTCTAGAAGATGACTATACCTGAGTAGAAGTGGGAGCGCATCACTATGGACTTCATAGTTGGGTTTCCGTGGACTTTGCGGAAGTTCGATGCAGTTTGGGTCATTGTAGAAGATTAACCAAGTCGGCACACTTCATTCATGTGATGACTACATATACTTCAGAGAGATTGGCCCAGATATATCTAGGAGATAGTTCGGCTGCATGGTGTGCCTGTTTCCATCGTTTCAAATAGAGGTCCTCAGTTTACTTCACATTTCTAGAGAGTTGTACAGAGTAAATTGGGGACCCGTATAGAGTTCAGCATAACATTTGAACTAAAGACCGACGGGTAGTCGGAGCGGACAATTCAGATCTTGGAGGACATGCTTAGAGCATGTGTGATTGACTTTGGAGGGTAGTGGGATCTATTCTTGACTTTGGCCGAGTTTGCTTACAACAATAGTTACCAGTCCAGCATCGAGATGTCTCCATTTGAGGCTTTATATGGTTCGCGATGTCGTTCTCCCATTGGGTGGTTAGGCGAGACTAGGTTGTATGGTACTGATTTGGTGAAGGATGCCTTGGAAAACGTAAATTTGATTCAAGAGCGACTTCGCAGTCCACAGTCCCGACGGAAGAGTACGCAGATCAGAAGGCACGTGACTTTTTATTTATGGTTGTTCCAATTTCAAACAGAACCCTTACAAATTCTGAACTAACCATCTTCGCAATCGGGATTTGATGGTTCCATTAGGTTCGTATGATGATTTTGTACTTGGTCGTATTCTCGGATCGGGTTTTGGATGACCCGGAAGCGTTTCGGTGCCTAATATAGAAAATTGGTTCCTTGAAGGTTCTAAAGTTCTTTAAATTTGGTTTTGAGTAGGTTTTGGTGATATCTAGGTCCAAATGGATTTTCGAGACCGGTAGTAGTTCCATAGTTTCATTTAAGACTTGCACGCAAAATTTGGTGTCATTACGAGTAGTTTAAGTACGTTTCGGTGCATTGGGAGTAAATTGAAGAACTTGAAGTTCGTAAGTTTGATTCAATTGGTTTTGGGGTGTGATTCTTAGTTTTAATGTTGTTTCATGCGTTCCGAGAGTTTGAGCGGTTTCATTTTATAATTCCAAACTTGTTGGTATATTCGGGCGGGGCCCCAGGGCCCCAGGTGTCAATCAGACGAGGCGCGGACCAAGTTGGAAATTGGGAGCAACAGCTGAAGCTCCTAGTTGCTGTCATAATCGCACCTACACTTGGCCAGCTACAGAAGCAAGCTCACAGAAGTGAGCCAGGCCTCACAGAAGCAGCCAAGGAAGGGCATCCTAGGAATCGTAGGTGCGGGCGAGGGGAACGCAGATGCGCGACCGCAGGAGCGGTCAGGGGACCGCAAAAGCGGGAGCCTATGCAAGTGCGGCCCTTCCACCACAGGAGAGGCAAGGAGCGGACCCTTTTTCACTAATGCGGACTCAGGCCAGCCAAGGGAGGACCGCATCTATAATGGTGTTTTTGCAGATGCAGAGCCACAGATGCGGCCATCTAGCCGCTGAAGCGAAAATCGCTAGGCAGAAGGGTTCATTTAATTCAGGCTTTTAGCCATTTCTAACCCATTTCCCATACTCTTTGGGCGATTTTGGAGCTTCTTGAGAGGGGTTTTCACTTATCACTTTAAGGTAAGTAACGTCTACTCGATATTAGGTTAAAACATAGATTATGGGTAGATATTAACATGTAAATTTGTGGAAATCATGGGTTTAGATGAAAAAACTAGGGTTTGATAAAAATGTGATTTTACCACGAAAATGGTTATGGAACTTAGTGAAAATCATATATTTATGTTATAAGGTTATGGATAACAATTTTCTTTGAAAATTTTTGGAATCCAGGCATGTGGGTTCGGGGGTGAATTTTAGGAATCTTACATTTAGGGTTGGGTAACCTCTTTAATAGTTGGAATGCAAACTTTTGAGTATGTATTGATTTGTTTATATACTATTTGATTAGTTTTGCCTTGCTCGGCACCAAATTGAGAGTTTGAGAAAAATCTTGGACCGGGAAGTAGGCTTTGAGACAAGGTAAGTCTCCTTTCTAACCTTGTAAGAGGGAATTTACCCTATAGGTGAATTGATTAGTATGTGTGTCTATGTGTGGGGGCTACGTGCGTACGAGGTGATGAGATTCTGTGCCTAACTACTAATTATGCTATAGTTCGGGTAGAATAGGACCTATATCATGCTATACTTGAAATGGTTGCCCCCTTACTTCTTAATTAGACTGCTTAAATCATATTTCAAAAATGGTAAAAGAATTCCAAATGGATAAGTTTCACTTATTTGAGGTTGCGAATAGGGAACTTGACTGTTATTGAAAACTTGTGTTTCCTTAAAGTGTTTTCTATTGTGGAGCGGGCCGAATGCCTCGATAGTAGGTATATGCATCTATGGTTCATGCCATTCGACTCTAGCAATACACAATTTAAATATTATTATATTGGTTCAGGATGTACGTCCTCGGCATTATTTGTGCATGATAAATTCTTGGGATTTCTCATAATTGATATTGCTTCAATGTTTGATGATATAACTCATTAAATGATTAAAAAATTGGGATTTAATAATTGTGAAAAGGATATTTATCATCTCCTGTTATTGAGTTTTCAGTATACCTCTTGTAATCCATGCTTAGTTATAATTTTGACTTATTATCATTAGCCTTAGTAAGTGTCAAAGTCGACCCCTCATCACTACTTCTTCGAGGTTAGACTTGATACTTACTGGGTACATGTTGTTTTATGTACTCACGCTACACTTCTGCACTTAAAAAGTGCAGGATCTGAGGCAGGTGCATCTGGATATCTGTCTGTCACACATACTTGATCCGGGTTCATGATTTCACGGTGAGTTTCCCTTCCGAGCCGTTCAGCAGCACGCCAGAGTCTCTCTCTTTTGATTTATTTTGTCTATCCTATTTCAGACATTAGTGTAGCCATCTTTTATATATTCTACTAGTTGCCCATACACTTGTGACACCGGATCTTTGCACACGTTAGTAAACTTGTGATTTTGGCTTGTTCCTATGGTTATAAATACATTTATCTGCTTTCATTTATTAACTTAAAATCTGATTCTCGTTAAATATTTTTAAAAAAGGGAAAGTTATTACTTGGAAGACTTGTTAAAAAAATGGGAAACCACTAGGTTGTTCCCTGTTGGCTTGTTTAGAAATGGTGTTGGACGCCATCATGTCTGGTATGAAATTGGGTCGTGACAACATGGTATCAGAGCACTAGGTTCACGTAGGTCTCACAAGATATGGGAATGCCTAATAGAGTCTTGCGGATCGGTGCAGAGACGTTCGTACTTATCTTTGGGAGGCTACAGGGTGTTAGGAAACTACTCATTATTCACCTCCTATCGTGCAGTTGATGGTGTACTAAGTTTCTTCCTTTTATTCTCTCACAGATGGTGAGAACGTGCGCAACAGAAGTTCCAGACCTAAGATGCTCCCCTTGTTGCTAGAGGCCGAGGCAGAGGCTGGGGAAGGGCACCGGCCCGAGGTAGGGGTGAGGATGTCCTAGAGTTTCCCCAGTTTCACAGTCAGCAGATCCAGTGGAGGATCCCATAGTTGAAGAGCAGGGCAAGGTGCCCGTAGAAGATCCAACTTCGGTCAATTTCATGGAAGCACCAGGCTTCCAGGAGGTCATGGGTCGTATGCTACGATTCATGGATTCTATGACCCATGCTGGTTTATTTCCAGCAAACCCAGCCATATCTAAAGAGGGACGGGGAGCACAGAACCCTACTTCTCAGGCTCGTGGGCATGCAGCCGCTATATATCATACCCCAGGCACACTCCCCATGGACAGATCCCAGCCAGAGGCAGCAGTTGTACATGAGCCCAGACCAGCTGCGACCGGCGGGCCGTAGAAGCTACTAGATAGATGGACCAGGCTTCACCCTTCAGTCTTTGGGGGTGAGCGACATGAGGATCCCCGGGACTTTATTGATAGGTGCAGGGACAGACTGCACAACATGAGCATATTGGAGTCTCACGGGGTAGATTTCACTACCTTTCAGTTGGAGGGCAGCGCATGTAAGTGTTGGAAGGCTTATCTTCTTGGCAGACTAATATGTTCTCCTCCCATGACTTGGGACCAGTTCACATGCCTATTCTTGGACAGGTATCTTCCACCCTCTCAGAGGGAAGAGTTACGGTTCCAGTTTGAGCAGCTCCAGCAGGTTCAGATGTCCATGACCGATTATGAGTTGAGATTCTCTAAGCTGTCTCACCATGAACTTATGATACTTCATACTGAGGCAGAGCAAGTGCAGATTTTTTTTGCGGGGTTGCACTCAGGTATTCAGGCTAGTATGGCCCGAGAGGTTAAGAAGGGAACTCCCTATCAGTTAGTAGTGGAGATTGCTCACAGGATTGAGGGTTACCTTCAGAGGGGTAGAGAGCAGATGCAGCGGAACAAGAGGTCTCACTTTTCTGGAGAGTTCAGAGGTGCCCCAGCTGGAGGCAAAGGTCATTTTGGGAGGGGTCAGCTATTCAGCACCACCACCTCCTAGGGGTGTTCCAGCGGCCCTATTTCAGTGCTATGCTGGAGAGTTCTTAGCGCCCGCCAGCTATCTAGGGGTTTTGTAGTGGATACTCCGGTCATCAAAGTTCTTCTAGTGCCTATTTCAGTGCCATGCCAGAGAGTTCATACCACCTGCCAGCCATTCAGGGTTATTCCAGTCAGTATTCAGGCTACCAGGGTCAGACATTAGGGAAGCAGATCACCGCGCCAAGAGGTTGTTTTGAGTGTAGGGATCTTAGTCATGTGCGGATATTTTTCCTCAGGCTTCGGGGCAAGGCAGTGCAGCAAGGCCAGCGGGGCATGATTACAGCACTAACTATCCTGCTAGCCGGCCGACCGCCCAGAGGTAGAGAACAGTTGGGTAGGGTGGTCCTACAGGTGGAGGCCAGACAAGGGGAGGCTAGCCAGGTGGTGCTCAAGCCAAATTTTATGCTTTTCCGGTCAGACCAGATGTAGTGGCCTCAGATGCCGTGATCATAGGGTACGATAGGTACGTTTCAGTACTATTTGATCGAGGGTCTACCTGTTCGTATGTTTCATCCCAATTTTCTCATTTCCTGGATATTCCTCGTGAGTCCTTGGGTACTCTTGTTTATGTGTCCACTCCTGTGGGTGATTCTGTTGTTATGGATCAGATCTATCAGTCATTTGTGTTTATATTCTATGGTTACGAGACCAGAGGGGATTTTCCGTTGCTTGATATGACCGACTTTGAGGTCATCCCGGGCATGGACTGGATATCTCCATATCACGACATCCTTGATTGCCATGCCAAGACTGTTACCTTAGCGATGCTAGAGTTGCCTAGATTGGAGTGGAAGGGTTCATCTGTCAGTACATTTAGTCACGTTATCTCTTTTATGAAGGCTCGACACATGGTCGAGAAGGGTTGCTTGGATTATCTAGCCTATATTCGGGATACTACTGCAGAGTCTTCAATGATTGATTCAGTACCGATAGTACGGGAGTTCCCCGATGTGTTTCCTTCTGATCTTTCAGGCATGCCACCAGATCGTGATGTCGATTTTGTATGACTTGGCTCCAGATACCAAGCATATATCTATCCCACTGTACTGTATGGCTCCGAAAGAATTGAAAGAGTTGAAGGAACATCTTGAGGAGTTGTTAGCAAAGGGTTTCGTTAGGCCGAGTGTATCACCTTGGGGTGCACCAGTATTATTTGTGAAGAATAAAGATGGTATTGATAACCGCTAGTTAAACAAAGTCACCATTAAGAAGAAGTACCCGTTGCCGCATATTGATGATTTGTTTGACCAGTTGCAGGCTGCTAGGTTGTTCTTTAAGATCGACTTGAGATCAGGGTACCATCAGTTGAAGATTCGGGACTCGTATGTTCCGAAGACTGCTTTCCATACTAGATATGGCCATTATGATTTTCTACTGATGTTTTTCGGCTTGACTTACCCCGCAACGACATTTATGAATTTTATGAACATGGTGTTCAAGCCTTATATTGACTCGTTTGTTATTGTCTTCATTGATGATATTTTGATTTACTCACGTAGCATGGAGGATCACGAGTAGCATTTGAGAGTGGTTTCAGAACTTGCTGGAACAGAAGCTATATGTTAAGTTCTGCAAGTGTGAGTTTTGGCTAGATTCTATAGCATTCTTGAGGAATGTGGTATCAGACGAGGGCATTAAGGTGGATCACAAAAAGGTCGAGGCATTTCAGGGTTGGCCTCGTCTCACTTCGGCGACTGAGATCAGGAGCTTCTTGGGGTTAGCATGTTATTTTCGCCGATTCATCGAGGTATTATCATCTATTACAACACCTTTTACTAGATTGATCCAGAAGGGTGCTAAGTTTCTTTGGTCCGATGATTGTGAGGCGAGCTTCCAAAAGCTCAAGGCAACTTTGACCACAGCACCAGTCCTTGTGTTGCCTTCCGGTTCAGGGATGTATACCATGTATTGAGACGCTTCGCACGTTTTCTTGGGTTGTGTAATGATGCATGAGAGGCGAGTTATTGCATATGCTTCACGTCTGATGAAGCCCCATGACAAGAATTATCTGGTGCACGATTTGGAGTTGGTCACGATTGTTCATGCTCTTAAGATATGGAGGAATTATCTATATGGGGTGTCTTGTGAGGTTTACACTGCTCATCGCAGTTTGCAGTATTTGATATTCCACGCATGCCACCAGATCATGATATCGATTTCTGTATTTTCAGATACCTAGTATATATCTATCCCACTATAAAGTATGGCTCTGAAAGAATTGAAGGAGTTGAAGGAACAACTTGAGGAGTTGCGAGCAAAGGGATTCGTCAGCCCAAGTGTATCACCTCTGGTTCACCGATATTATTTGTGAAGAAGAAAGATGGGAGTATGCGAATGTTTTGATTACCGCTAGTTTAACAAAGTCACCATTAAGAAAAAGTTCCTGTTGCCGCGTATTGATGATTTGTTTGATCAGTTGCAGGGTGCTAGGGTGTTCTCTAAGATCAACTTGAGATCAGGGTACCATCAGTTGAAGATTCGGGACTCGAATGTTTCTAAGACTGCTTTCCGTACTAGATATGACCATTATGAGTTTCTAGTGATGTTTTTCGCCTTGACTAACGCCCCAGCGGATTTTATGGATTTGATGAACATGGTGTTCAAGACTTATATTGACTCGTTTGTTATTGTCTTCATTAATGATATTTTGATTTACTCAAGTAGAATGGAGGAGCACTAGCGGAATTTGGGAGTGGTGTTTCAGACCTTGCGGGAACAGAAGTTATATGCTAAGTTCTCCAAGTGTGAGTTTTGGCTAGATTCTGTAGCATTCTTGGGGTATGTGGTATCAGGCGAGGGCATTAAGGTGAATAACAAGAAGGTCGAGGTAGTTCAGCGTTGGCCTCGTCCCACTTCGGCGACTGAGATCAGGAGCTTGTTGGGGTTAGCAGGTACAAGAAGGTCGAGGTAGTTCAGCGTTGGCCTCGTCCCACTTCGGCGACTGAGATCAGGAGCTTGTTGGGGTTAGCAGGTACAAGAAGGTCGAGGTAGTTCAGCGTTGGCCTCGTCCCACTTCGGCGACTGAGATCAGGAGCTTGTTGGGGTTAGCAGGTACAAGAAGGTCGAGGTAGTTCAGCGTTGGCCTCGTCCCACTTCGGCGACTGAGATCAGGAGCTTGTTGGGGTTAGCAAGTTATTATCGCTGGTTCATCGAGGGATTCTCATCTATTTCAGCACCTTTTACTAGATTGACCCAGAAGGGTGCTAAGTTTCGTTGGTCCGATGATTATGAGGCGAGCTTCCAGAAGCTCAAGACAACTTTGACCACAACACCAGTCCTTGTGTTGCCTTCCGGTTTGGGGATGTATACTGTGTACTGCGGTGCTTCACACGTTGGCTTGGGTTGTGTAATGATACAGGAGGGGCGAGTTATTGCATATGCTTCACGTCAGTTGAAGCCCCATGAGAAGAATTATCCTATGCATGATTTGGAGTTGGCCGCCATTTTTCATGCTCTTAAGATTTGGAGGCATTATCTGTATGGGGTGTCTTGTGAGGTTTACACTGATCATCGTAGTTTACAACATTTGTTCACGCAAAGGGATCTCAATTTGAGGCAGTGTAGATGGCTTGAGTTAGTGAAGGATTATGATATCACCATTCTTTATCACCCGAGCAAGGTGAATGTAGTCGCTAATGCCTTGAGCAGGAAGGCAGAGAGTGTGGGTAGCTTGGCATTCATTTCAGAAAAGGAGAGGCCACTAGCTTCGGACATTCAGTCCTTGGCTAACAGGCTTGTGAGGTTGGATATTTCAGAGCCCAACCGAGTTCTTTCTTGCATCGTTGTCCAGTCTTCACTATTGGAGCATATCAAGTCTCGACAGTTTGATGATCCGCACTTGATGATTCTAAGGGAAACTGTACTACAGGGTAGTGCCAAGGAGGTTTCCATTGGTGAGGATGGTGTTCTGCCACTTCATGGCTGTCTATGTGTTCCTAATGTTGATGGCCTGAGGGGGAGGATCCTAGAGGAGGCGCATAGTTCTCGATATTCCATTCACCTTGGTGCTACGAAGATGTATCGCAACCTGAAGTAGCATTATTGGTGGCGGCGGATGAAGAAAGACATAGTTGAGTATGTAGCTAGATGCCTAAATTACCAGCAGGTTAAGGATGAGCACTAGAGGCCAGGAGGCCTGCTCTAGAAGATGACTATACCTGAGCAGAAGTGGGAGCGCATCACTATGCACTTCATAGTTGGGTTTCCGTGGACTTTGCGGAAGTTTGATGCAGTTTGGGTCATTGTAGATAGATTGACCAAGTCGGCACACTTCATTCCTGTGATGACTACGTATACTTCAGAGAGATTGGTCCAGATTTATATCAAGGAGATAGTTCGGCTGCATGGTGTGCCTGTTTCCATCATTTTAGACAGAGGTCCTCAATTTACTTCACATTTCTGTAGAGAAGTACAGAGTGAATTGGGGACCCGTATAGAGCTCAGCATAGCATTTCATCAACAGACCGACGGGTAGTCGGAGCGTACAATTCAGATCTTGGAGGACATGCTCGGAGCATGTGTGATTGACTTTTGAGGACAGTGGGATCGATTCTTAACTTTGGCCGAGTTTTCTTACAATAACTGTTACCACTCCAGCATCGAGATGGCTCCTTTTGAGGCTTTATATGGTCGGCAATGTCGTTCACCCATCCGGTGGTTTGTGCCCAGCGAGGCTAGGTTGTATGGTACTGATTTGGTGAAGGATGCCTTGGAAAAGGTAAAGTTGATTCACGAGCAACTTCGCACAGAACAATCCCGACAGAAGAGTTACGCAGATCAGAAGGCGCGTGACTTATCGTTTATGGTGAGCGAGAAGGTTCTCTTGAAAGTCTCGCGGATGAAAGGTGATCATGAGGTTTGGGAAGAAGGGCAAGTTGAGCTTACGGTTTATAGGCCCACTTGAGGTGTTGAGACGAGTTGGAGAGGCTTCTTGTAATCTTGTTTTGCCTCCCAGCTTATCGGGAGTTCATTCGGTCTAACGCGTGTCTATGCTCCAGAGGTACCATGCCGACTTGTCACATGTGTTAGACTTCAACACGATTTAGTTATATGAGAGTCTAGGTTATGAAGAGGAGCCAATTGCCATTGTTGATAGGAAGGATCGCCAATTGAGATCCAAGAGGATTTCCACGGTAAAGGTACATTGGAGGGGCCAACCAGTCGAGGAGGTGACTTGGGAGTCTGAGGAGGACATGCATTGTAGATACCCACACTTATTCAGCACTCCAAGTATGATTCTAGACCCGTTCAAGGACGAACATTTGTTTAAGAGGTGGAGAATGTAACAACCTGACCGGTCGTTTTGCTTTCTAGAACCCCGTTTCCCTAAATAAGACTCCCCGTATGTACTTTTACTATTTTATGACTTGCGGGGATGGTTAGTTCGGGATTTGGAAAGGTTTGGGTTGAAATCGGAACAATTAGTTCCTTAAGGTTGGCTAAAAAGGCTAAGTTTTACATCGGTCAACATTTTCAGAAAACGACCTTGGAATCGGGATGTGACGGTTCCAATAGGTTCGTATGATGATTTTGGACTTAGTCGTATGCTCAGCTCCGATTTTGGATAACTCGGGAGCGTTTCAGCGCCTAATATCAAAGTTGGTTCCTTGAAGGTTCTGAAGTTCTTTAAATTTGGTTTGGAGTAGGTTTTGGTGATATCGAGGTCCAAATGGATTTCCGAAACCAGAAGTAGTTCTATAATGTCATTTAAGACTTTCACGGAAAATTTGGTGTCATTCCGAGTAGTTTAAGTACGTTTCGGCGCATTGGGAGTAAATTAAAGAACTCGAAGTTCATAAGTTTGATTCAATTGGTTTTGGGGTGTGATTCTTAGTTTTAATGTTGTTTCGGGCGTTCCGATAGTTCGAGAGAGTCTTTTTTATGATTCTAAATTTGTTAATATGTTCGGGCGGGGCCCCGAGGGCCCTGAGTGTCAATCGGACGAGGATCGGACCAAGTTTGAAATTGGGAGCAGTAACTGAAGCTCCCAGTTGCTGTCATAATCGCACATACGCTTCGCCAGCCGTGGGTACGAGCTTGCAGAAGCGAGCTTGGCCTCGTAGAAGCGGCAAAGTAAGAGAGGTCTAGGAATCAAAGGTGCGGGCGAGGGGAACGCATATGCAGGACCGCAGGAGCGGTCAGGGACCGCAGAAGCAGGAGCCTACGCAGGTGCGGCTCTTACGCCGCAGGAGCGGCATCGCAGGAGCGGACCCTTTTTCACAAATGTGGACTCATGCTAGCCAAGGGAGGACCGCATCAGCAATGGTGTTTCCGCAGATGCGGCCATCTCGTTACAGAAGCATAAACCGCTAGGCAGAAGGGATCATTTAATTCGGGACTTAGGCCATTTCTAACCCATTTCTCACACTCTTTGGGCAATTTTGGAGCTTCTTGAGAGGGGTTGTCACCTAGCACTTTGAGTTAAGTAACCTCTACTCAATATTAGTTCAAAACATAGATTATGGGTAGATTTAAACATGTAAATTTGTGGAAATCATGTGTTTACATGAAAAACCTAGGTTTTGATAAAAATGGGATTTTACCACGAAAATGGTTATGGAACATAGTGAAAATCATATATTTATTTTCATAAGGTTATGGTTAACAATTTTCTTCGAAAATTTCTAGAATCCGGGCACGTGCGCTCAAGGGTGAATTTTAGGAATCTTATATTTAGGGTTGGGTAATCTCTTTAATAGTTGGAATACAAACTTTTGAGTATGTATTGATTAGTTTATATAGTATTTGATTAGTTTTGGATTGTTCGAAACCAAATTGAGAGTTTGAGAATAATCTTGGACCAGGAAGTAGGCTTTGAGACAAGATAAGTCTCCTTTCTAACCTTGTAAGAGGGAATTTACCTCATAGGTGTATTGATTAGTATATGTGTCTATGTGTGGGGGGATACGTACGTACGAGGTGATGAGATTCCGTGCGTAACTACTAATTATGCTATAGTCCGGGTAGTCTAGGACCTATATCATGTTATACTTGAAATGGTTGCGCCCTTACTTGTTAATTGGACTGCTTAATCATATTTCAAAAATGGTAAAAGAATTCCAAATGGATAAGTTTCACTTATTTGAGGTTGTGAATAGGGCACTTGACTGTTATTGAAAACTTGTGTTTCATTAAAGTGTTTTCTATTGTGGACCGGGCCGAACGCCTCGGTAGCAGATATATGTATCTATGGTTCATGCAATTCGACCCTCGGTAGTGCACAATTTAAATATTATTATGTTGGTTCGGCCCATACTTCCTCGGCATTATTTGCGCATGATAAACTCTTGGGATTTCTCATAATTGATATTGCTTCAATGTTTGATGATATAACTTGTTAAATGATGAAAGATAAATTTGGGATTTAATATCTGTGAAAAGGATATTTATCATCACATGTTATTGAGTTTTCAGTATACTCCTTGTAATCCATGCTTAGTTATAATTTTGACTTATTATCACTAGCCTTAGTAAGTGTCAAAGTCAACCCCTCGTCACTACTTCTTCGAGGTTAGACTGGATACTTACTGGGTACATGTTGTTTTATGTACTCACGCTACACTTCTGCACTTAAAAAGTGCAGGATCTGAGGCAGGTGCATCTGGATATCTGTCTGTCACACATACTTGATCCGGGTTCGAGATTTCACGGTGAGCTGCCCTTCCGAGTCGTTCATCAGCACGCTAGAGTCTCTCCTTTTTGATTTATTTCTGTCTATCCTATTTCAGATAATAGTGTAGACATTTTTTGTATATTCTACTAGTTGCCCACACACTTGTGACACCAGATCTTGGACACATTAGTACACTTGTGATTTTTGCTTGTTCCTATGGTTATAAAGACATTTAGTTGATTTCATTTATTAACTTAAAATCTGATTCTCGTTGAATCTTTTTAAAATAGGGAAAGTTATTATTTGGAGGACTTGTTAAAAAAAATGGGAAACCACTAGTTCCCTGTTGGCTTGTCTAGCAATGGTGTTGGACGCCATCACGGCCTGATATCAAATTGGGTCGTAACAGGACGCACTTGAGAAGAAGTACAACACTTAAGATGCATGCTTGAAAAAGTTTGTGGTTGTCAAGTTTCTAGACTATAAGATAATAGACATCAAAAATCGTTGCAACCCAAGTTCAAGAGCTTCAACTTATTTTTCACGACCTTATTGCTGAAGATATGGTAGTGAATAAAGAATTTCAAGTGGCTGGAATGATTGAAAAGTTGCCTCCTTCGTGGAGAGACATCATAAACTATCTAAAGCATAAGCGCAAATAAATGAAGTTGGAAGATATTCTGATTCATCTCAATATTGAGGAAGATAACAAAATAACCGAGAAGAAGTCTCATGAAAATTCAACGATATGGGAGCTAATATCATTGAGGAGACTGCTCTAAAAAGAAAGAAGAGGAAGAGGTCTTATGGACAGTCTACGGAGCAGAACAAGAAAAATTCAAGGACAACTGCTACAATTTTGGAAAAGCTGGTCACAAAGCCCCTGATTGTCGTCTCTCAAAAAAGGACAAGAAAAAGGGACATGCCAACATAGTGGAGAAGAATGATGGCATTGGTGATCTGTGCATAATGTTTTCAGAATGCAACTTAGTTAGAAATTCGAAGGAGTGGTGGATTGACTCTAAAGTCACTCAACATGTTTGTGCTGTCAAAGAAGCATTTGCGACTAACTCTACTGCTGGTCCCGAAGAAGAGCTTTCCGTGGGAAATACTGCAACAACCAAGATTGAGGATTATGGGAATGTATTCCTGAAGTGACTTTCGGCAAGGTGTTAACGCTCAACAACGTTTTTCATGTTTCTACTATTAGGAAAAATTTAGTTTCAACTTCTTTACTTATTAAGAATGGATTTTAATGTGTATTTGTACTTGACAAAGTTGTTGTAAGCAAGAATGATACGTATGTTGGAAAGGGCTACCTCACAGAGGGCCTTTTCAAACTCAATGTTGGCAGTATTAATAAAATTTCGGCTTCTTCTTATTTTGGAGTCAAATGATTTATGGCATATTCATTTAGGAAATGTCAATTACAAAACATTGCGGAAGGTAACTAATTTAGAAGTATTACCTAAATTTGAGTCTAATTAATCAAAATATCAAATATGTGTTGAATCTAAGTTTGTAAAACATCCTTATAAGTCTGTTGAAAGGAATTAAAATCCTTTAGACTTAATTCATACTGACATTTTTGATATGAAGTCAACACCATCTCATGGTGGGAAAAAGTATTTTATAACTTTTATTGACGATTGTACTCGATATTGCTATATTTATTTGCTTAACAGTAAGGATGGAGCAATTGAAGCATTTAAGCAATACACGAATGAAGTGGAGAATCAATTGAATAAAAAAAATAAATGATAAGAAGTGATAGGGATGGAGAATACGAATATCCGTTTGCAGAAATATGTTCGGAATATGGAATTATCCATCAAACTACTGCCCTCTATACACCTCAATCTAATAGAATTGGATAAAAGAAAAACCTGACATTAAAAAACTGATGAATTCTTTTTTAATAAGTTTCGTCTTATCGTAGAGTTTGTGGGGGAAGCTATCCTCACAGCTAACTGAATACTCAACAGAGTACCCCACAACAAAATGCACTTTATTCCATATGAAAAATGGAAAGGAAGAAAACCCAACGTGAAATATTTCAAAGTGTGGGGGTGTTTAGCAAAGGTACAAGTACCTTTACCCAAAAGTGTAAAAATCAGACCAAAAACCGTGGATTATGTTTTCATTGGATATGCTACAAACAGTAAAGCATGTCGGTTTTTGGATCATAATTCGATGATCCCGAAATTCATGTTAATATAGTATTTGAATTAGATAATATTGGATTCTTTGAAAACATCTATCTGTATAAAACTGAATGTGAATCGTCAAGTGAAAGACCTAAACGACCACGTGAAGAACCAAAGGAAAATAATCCAAGTGAAGAGGATCAAAGGCGTAGCAAACGTCAAAGAACGTCTACTTCCTTTGGACCAGATTTGTGACATTCTTGCTTGAAAATGAGCCTCAAACTTTCAAAGCAGGTATATCATCTTCTGATTCAACATTTTGGAAAGAGGCAGTCAATAGTGAGATTCAATCAATTTTGGATAATTATATATGGGAATTGGTTTATCTTTCTCTGGGAAATAATCCTTTAGGTTCGAAATGGATTTTTAAGAGGAAAATGGAAGCCAATGGAACTATTGAAAAATATAAAGCAAGACTTTTTGTCAAAGATTATAGACAAAAGGAAGGCCTAGATTACTTTTACACTTACCTTCCAGGAACAAGAATAACATCTATTAGGGTGTTAGTGGGACTGGCGCCTGTGTATGGTGTTGAAATCCATCAAATATATGTTAAAATAGCTTTCTTAAATGGAGAATTGGAGGAAGAAATTTATATAGAACTACTAGAGGGTTTTGTGGTTCCTGGTAAAGAAAAGAAAGTGGGAAAACTTGTTAAATCGCTTTATGGACTTAAACAAGAACCCAAATAATGGCGTGCTAAATTTGACCAAACAATATTTGCAAATGGTTTTAAAATCAATGAGTATGATAAACGTATTTACATTAGAAACACCCCAAGTAATGAAGTCATTGTTTATTTATATGTTGATGACATGTTGAAAATGAGCAAACATATGGTAGATATAAATGCTACTAAGCATTTATAAATGCTATAAATTCGACATGAAAGACTTAGAAGTTGCTGATGTGATCTTAGGAATCAGAATTTACAAGACTCCACAAGGTATAGCATTATCACAGTCTCACTGCATTGAAAAAGAACTTTACAAGTTCGAGTATTTGGATTTCAAGCTTTCCAAGACTCCAATTGGTGTGAGTTATGCAGTTCAAAAGAATGAAGGTGAAAGTGACTCACAACTGTGCTATTAGCGTAGGTTTACATTTGTTCCCCATCAAATATATTGGATAGCAATGAAACAAGTTTTGGGGTATCTGAAAAATACCCAAGACTATGCTCTGCATTATAACCAATATCTTCCGTGGTTGAGGGATCTAATGATGAAAATTGGATCCCCGAATCATCTGAATTTAAATCCACAAGTAGATATATTTTCACAATTGGGGGTGGATCAGTGTCTTGGAAATTATCCAAACAAACGTGCATCGCCCGTTCTACAATGGAATCTGAATTCATAGATTTAGACAAGGCCGGTGAAGAAGCTGAATGGCTCCGGAATTTCCTGGAAGATATTTCATTTTGGCCCAAACCTTTGGCACCTATGTGTATACATTGTGATAGCTAAGAGACAGTAGGTAGGGTAGGGAGCGTTATGTATAACAGAAAATCTCGTCACATAAGACGGAGATAATACCGTCATACTCTCTAGTGGTGTTATCACAATTGACTACGTGAAGTCAAGAGATAACATATCAAATCCACTTACAAAAGGCCTATCTAGAGAGGCAGTTGAAAGATCATCAAAGGGAATGGGTTAAGGCCTAGGACAAGTCATCATGACGGTAACCCTACCTAGAAGACTAGAGATCCCAAGATCTAGGTTCAAAGAGATCAAACAAAGTTAGGAATGATGGTTCAACATTGTCAAATAACTCGACTCATTCTCGTGATGAAGACAATGTTTAGAAATCAGGGTAAAAGCATTAAGGCTTTTTGATAAGTCGATAAAGCTTAAAGCTTCTTAATGATTTGCTAAGTCTGGCAAGAAATGACTAGATAGTGTGTCTATAGGTTTAAACGTTTAGAAATCACCTATGTGAGTGTGAAGTGTAAGCCGCTTCAATGGGAATGAAAGTAAAGGCCCATTCTCTAAGAACTCATGAAACCAGGCAGTGTTTATTGATGAAACGAACACAACCGTGTGAACCATAGATGGTTAACGGTTGGTTATGTGACTTATGTTGTCTAGGTATACAACAAAGCTCGATGGTTCAAATATATCAAATCTACCTATTGACCGAGTATATTCGATATAAGTTCACTACAGAAAGTTCAAAGGAAAACCTACTTATCAAGATGCAATTAATCCTTGCATGTAAATCACACACTTGTCCTTGCATTCATTTGTCTTATAGCTATTTCTCATTTATGTGGGGGATTGTTGGGATTAAAGTTTGGTGAATGGGAAGTGTAGGGAAAAATGTGAAGGGAAAGTGAGCTCCTTTATGCTTTGGAAAGAGAAATTATCCCTCATTGGTGGTGGAAAGAAAACGGAATGTGCTTATATTGATAAAGCACTCCCTTGGTGTTAAATGGGTTGGAAAGAATGTAAGCCTCGCACTGTCTCGACTTCGAATTCGGATTTGGTCAAAGATCGACTGATCAATTAATATTTTTGGATAAAATTTCTTTCAATTAATTAATTAATTAATTTAAATAATTAACGAAAAGTCAACCCGGAATAAACCAGGACCCGCGACACGATGGGATCCGGTCTATTTCTTTCCAAAAATATTTTAAACAGAAAGCGTTCCCACCTGTTCCAACAGTCATGGCTGTTTCTGAAAGGTTGCAAACTTTTCAGAAATAGTGCCAGAAAATGGCTATAAATATGCCTTGATCCCAGAATCTTTCCTTACGGAATTTTCTGATCTTCTTCTTCTTCTTCTTCTTCTTCTTCTTCTTCTTCTTCTTCTTCTTATTCTTCTTCTTCTTCTTCTTCTTCTACACAAATAAATTCCAGTGTGATTTACAACCCCTAAGTGGGTTCGTAGTTCATCGGAGTTTTTGGTACCAATACACTGGTGAATTAAGTCATTCTCTCCTGGGAGGATAATATTCCAACACCTCGGGTACTTGAGGGAAATAATTTCCTTAGGGAAACACTGTGCATTCAGTGGGCTCGATTTCATTCCGAAATTTTTTTTCCAGATTCTTTTTTATTATTTCGACATTCTATTACTGCTAATTTTCTGTATCTGTTTTTTTTTTGTTTCAAAAAATTATTATTTCATAATATATTAGAGTATTACAGTTTTGACTAACCATTGATAGTGATAGTTGGTGGTTGGCTATATATATAGCAAGATCTGGTATCTGTGAGAATGAACTCATATTATGGGTGTTTTGGACGAAATTGGGTGAAGGGCTAAGTATTTTCTTAGCTACCTCCTAGGGGTTGGAATGCCAGAATTCTGGTTCAATCTGAATGAGTAGGTAGACACTTTCACTCTTAATATAAGTAGGTTCATCAGAGGAGGAGCTTTTGTTTGAAGAAATAGGTTGTGGCACTGGTGAAGAAAGTGCCTGATTAGTTGTAAATAGACATCTTGTACATGAAATGGGGCTTGTAGCCTCCAATATTTTTCGTGTGGTGCTTTTAGCAACCACAGGAATTGAATAGGCCGTGTGACTTTGGGTCACCACGGAGTTTGAAAAAGATATGTGGCATTGTGCCACCACCTTGGAACTGTAATTTTTATACAATTGGTATTGATCTCTCAGTTATTTTTTAAATAGGCCAGGCATGGTCATTTGATCTTTAATTCCAATGAGTTGGTGCCATTTCATGAATTCATCTTCTGTCCAAGGAGAAGTCATGGTCTGTGCTAGGTGAGTTTGAGCTTGTTGAGATTCTTCTTCCTCAACTAGGTCTGCCCATCTTTTTGGACTGGAAATTGGAATGGGTGTTGAACTTTATATCATATGAATTTGGGGGACTCCGCCCATGGCATAGTCTGATGGCTTTCTGTATTTGGGCTGGCTTGGTCCAACTACGCCTTTTGAGAGTTGCTTGGAGGCAACTGAAATGGTATGTTGTTTGGAAAGAACATTTGTAGCAGACTGTTTGGGTACTTCTACAGTAATATTTTCCTCAGGTGGAGGAAGAGCAGGTATTGGAAGATCTTAAATTTCTTCTTTCTTTTTTCTTGGAATTTTATCTCCCCTGCAAGAATTCTCGGATAAGAATTTGGAATACAGATTGAGCTCCCTTTGATATATTCTGTATCAAATTCAAAAATAGATAAATTAGCTTGCCATCTAGAAAATATATGCTTAGAAGCAAGATTTTGTACATCTTTTTGTAAAATGGATATTGCATCTTTACAATCAATTCTTAACAAAAGTTTTTGATTTAAAAAATCAGCTTGAAATTTAGAAATGCACAAACAATTGCTAAAATTTCTTTTTTAATTGTAGAATAATTTTGTTGGGAATTATTCCAATGTTTTGATGCAAATGCTACAATTTTCTCCTTGTCATCTTTTTTCTGGTTTAAAATGCAACCATAACTAATGTCTGATGCATCAGTTTCAACTATTTTGAATGCAGAAAGATCAAGAGATATAAGCAAGGAAGGTCTTTGACTTTTAATTTGATTTCTTTGATAATATTGGTGTGGACTGAAGTCCACGGAGGTGCAGTTTTTTTCAAACTATCATGGAGAGGTTTTAGCAAATTGTTAAGGCTTGGAATGAAATCTGATACATAATTAACACATCCTAAAAATCGTTGAAGCTGAATTTTATCTAAAAATTGGTCAGCAAATTGTATAGATCTTTGAATAGGGACAATGGTCCTCTGCTGGATATTATGCCCAAGAAATCGGATGTTGATTTGAAAAAGACTAAATTTTATTTTTGATAAAATTAATCCATTTTCTTTGATAACATTAAAGAAAACCTTTAGATGTTTAAAATGTTGATCTATGCTAAGTAGAAAATACTAAAACATCATCAATATAAATAATAATAAATTATGAAAAAGGATTAAAAATATCATTCATTATCCTTTGAGATTCGAAAGGAGCATTTTTAACCCAAATAGCATTACATTACATTCGTATTGTCCAAATGGTACCGTAAAATCAATTTATATCTTTCCTTAGGATCTACTTGAATATGCCAAAATCTTGATTTTAAATCAAATTTTGAAAAGATAGTTGCAGCATAAATCCGTTGAAGTAAATCCTGTTTGTTTGGAATAGGGTATCTAATCCAGCGAAGTGCGTTTTTCAAAGGTTTATAATTGACGACTAATAGAGGGACACCTCGTTCAATTTTAGAGTTTTTATTGACGTAAAAGGCAACACAACTCCAAGGGGATTTTCTGGGAGAGATGATGCATATTTCAAGAAGACCATTGATTTCTTTTTAGCAATGAATGATTAGATCGTGATTCATCTAGATAGGACGAGCTTTTGTGGGGATGGTTTTTTCATCAAAGTCGGGTTCGTAAGGGAGCCTAACAATGTGTTTCTTGCGATTCCAAAAGGCTGTAGGTAAATCAACACAAAGCTCTCTTTGGATTTTGGCTTCCAAAGTTTTTATCTTATATTGGAGAGAAGAATCTCGAAGTTGCTGTTGTAACCTTTGGAAAGCTACTTCTTCTTCTTTTTTTTTTAAAATTGATCTGCATTTTTTTACTTTTTATGGTATACAAGAGCTTTGTCATCAGAGGTCTATCAAAAGGAAGAAGGGTTCTACCTCCTCTACGTTCGATTAGAATTACTTATTTTGTTACCATAAAAGGTATGAGCTCCTCGATGAAGGGATTACCTAATATAAATAGATTAGTAAGGTCTTTTACTAATAGGAAAGAACTTGAGGCTGACAATGGGGAATTTTCTAGGGAGGTTCTAACTTCAACTTTGGAGAGTTTGAAGCTAATTTCTAGTTTTCTGTCGTTAGCAACTCTAAGACCTTCTTTGTTTTTTTCAAAGAATTTGGTTGGAATGAGGCCTTCTTGTATGCAATTGAGATCTGCACCTGTATCAAATAAGGCAATGATATCCAAGGTAAAGACTTATTGACAATTAGGATTACCCTCATATGCCATTTTCTTATGGAAATTCTGGAGAGGTGAATGATAAAAACTTCGTGTTCAACTAGTTTAGTTTCAGTTAATTTAGGCTCTTCAGAAATGGTAGGGAGCTATTGGAGAACAAGACGGTCTAATTCTTGTCTAGCCTTAATTTCTCGGATTTCTTTCTTAAGGAATGCTATTTCAGTTTGGAGGTCTTGGGTAGTTATTAATTTGGTTTTTTTGGGAAGGGAATCTACTGAGGATATCAGTAATATTGTAGGTATTGGCAACTTGAATATTATTCAAAAATACACTAGAGGAAGATATAGAAGGCTTATCTATTGCTCTCTTGTATTGGTCAAGATAATACTTTTTTTTATCAGAGTCTTGGAGATTGCTAATTATTTCAAGAAGAAAATCTTGTTTTTTGGAGAGAACATTAACCGCAGGTTCCTCTTGACTCTACTGGGATGAAGATGATTTTGTGTCATCATCTTCGAGTTGGTTAAATTGTTGTTCAAGTTCATCATCACCAACATCAGAAGTGTCACTGTCGTCTAATAAAAGTTAATCGATCTGGTTAAGAACAAACTCATCTAAATCAAGATTTCTAACTTTGTTAGACAACTTGCAGTATTTCGCTATATGACATGGTTTGCCACATTTGAAACATTTGCCAGAATTAGGAGTTTGGAAGTTTGTTGGTTTATTTTTGTGATGACCCAAAAGGTCATCTTGAATTTTAGAACCCAATCCGGTGTTCTAAGGCCTTCAAAACCTCATTTTATTTCTTCTCTATTTGTGTGCGCAATCCGTGCGCATTTTTAGAAAGTCTTTGTGTAGAAATTTGAGAAAATAATAATTTTAGCCTTTAAAAGTTGATTTTAGTTGACTTTGGTCAACATTTTGAGTAAACGGACCCAGACCCGTGTTCCGACGGTCCCAGTGGGTCAGTAATAAAATATGAGACCTGGGCGTGTGCCCGGAATCGAATTCCGAGGTCCCTAGCTCGAGAAATGAATTTTTGATGAAAATTGTAAGACTGAAATTATAAGGATTTAAAGAAAATGATTAATGTTTGATCTTAGTTTGGCGATTTTATCGCACGAGCAAGTTCTTATGATGTTTCTAGGTTTGTGTGCATGTTTGGTTTGGAGCCCCGAGGGCTCGGGTGAGTTTCGGATAGGCTACGGGGTGTCTTAAACTTGGAAAATTCTGCTATTGTAACTGAACCTGTTGTAGGCCTCTGATCTCGCAATTGCGAGATCAGGCATCACAATTGCAAACACAACAGGGTCCGCATTTACGAGGCTTTCACCGCAATTGCGATTAGAAAGCTGGTCCAGCAATTCTCGCATTTTCGAGGTTACCTTCGCAATTGCGAGGGGAATGTGGGAAGGGTCAGGTTCGCAAAATGCGAACATTTACCCGCATTTGCGATGTTCAGTGGTTGCAAATGTGAAACTTTCCTCGCATTTGCGAAGGCAGCAGGACTGTGAAGGGCTTCACAAATGCGATAGCACCTTCGCATTTGCGAAGCTTAGGTCGCAATTACGACATTTGCAGCTGAGTAAAAGGGACTTAGACGGGATTTTTCATTCATTCTTCAAATTTCAAAACCTAAACCTCAAGGGGAGATTTTCCAAAGACAAATTCTTCCCCAAATCATAGGTAAGTGATTCTTAACTCTTTTCTTTCAATCTTTCACTTCTTTTAACAATATTTCAACCTAGAGTCTAGGATTTTTATGGTGGAATTGGGGATTTTGGGTAGAAAACTAGGGATTTCGAAATATGGGGATTTAGACCTCAAATTGAGGTCGGATTCCAAAACCAATTGTATATCCGGGCTCGGGGATGAATGGGTAATCGGGTTTTGGTCCGAATTTCGGGTTTGGACCAAGCGAGCCCGATGTTGACTTTTGTTGACCTTTTCAAATAGGAACTAAATTGAACTGTAGTTATCGGGGACGATTCCCAAGGCTTATTTTGAATTATTTGGTTGGAAATTTGCTAGATATTACGGACTCGGAGGCTAATTTGAAAGGCAAAGCTTTGATTGAGCGTTAAGTGATATTTGGATCAAGGTAAGTGTCGTGTCTAGCTTTGGCTTGAGGGAATAGGTATCATGTGTTTATTTACTATTTGTTTGATTGTTGAATACGTTGTATAGGTGAGGTGACGAGCACCTATGCGTTGTTGTCGATTCATAGCATGCGAGTGAAATTCTGTTCTTGTAAATTTTGTAGTCTTTGATCCTATTATCCATACTTAGTGGTGTTATTTGAAATTTTGGGAGACTTATATCCGGTTTCACCAAGAATTTGGTAACTTGTGAATATTGGTTCTCGGTTGAGATTTATATTGTGATATTAAAGATTGATGACATACTGGTTTCTCTGTGATACTTCTATCTATCCGTTGTTATTGATTCTGTGATTTGTGAGGAGGAGTGTAAAGCACGAAGGGTGATGCCGTGCATGCATTATTTATATCGTGAGGAAGAGTGTAAAGCACGAAGGGTGATGACTTGCCATGATATGTGAGTGTTAATGCACAAGAGTGATGCCTTGCCATGATTTGTGAGTGATAAATCACGGAGGGTGATGCCGTGTATATTATGAGAGGTTAATGCACGAAGGGTGATGTCGTGCCATGATATTTATTTATTTGGTCAGGTTGAGATTAAAAGCACGAAGGGTGATGTCGTGCATTTTTCCTTTGCTTTTTTAATTGTTTAATTCGTTTAAGGATTATTGTTTAATTCTGTCTTATCATTTTTCTCACTTCTTATATTGTAATCCCTCACGGTATGTCCCCTTCCCATTATTTCTTCTTTATTTCTCGTATTACTGTTGTTACCATTAGCATGATTATACTGTTCAGGTTTTTATGTGGTGTCGTGTCATAGCCTCATCACTACTTCGCCGAGGTTAGGCTCGACACTTACTAGTACATGAGGTCGGTTGTACTGATACTGCACTTTCTGTGCAGATCCAGGTATTGGTCCGAGCTGATTCTGAGTTCGTAGCTGACTTCTGCGCATAAAACCGAGGTAGATCTGCCGACGTCCGCAGATTCCTGGAGTCCCCTCCTATATGCTCATTTACTGTTTTCCTTAGTTCATAACAATTGCACATGTTTCTTTCAGCCAAATACTTGTAGTAAATTCATAGTAGTCCGTGAGTTGTGACTCCAGATCATGGGTGGTTAGATATATGAGTATCATTTGCGCAGTATTATTCTACAATTTCGCTTCTTATTTGGTATAAAATGTTGAATTGTAGTGATCTCCGTAAAGTTTTAAATGTTTTTATGTGGTAAATCTCTAATGTTGGCTTGCCTAGCAAGTGTAGCATTAGGCTCCATCACGGTCCCGACGGTGGGAATTCGGGTCGTGACAATTTTTACTGGGAAAGGTTTTGGATTTAGAAGGAAACGATTTGGTCTTCCTAAATTTGGGTGTAGGAGGCCTATATTTTTTTAATCTCCATATCCTTGGTTGTTCGTCTCTTATGAGGCTTTTTACTACAAGGTGGTAAACTAAATTGTTCACATAAACTACTTAGATCACGACAGGCCTGTGCTATATCTTTGGCTAATTATCTCAATATCTTATCATGTCAACAGATTGTGAGAGCTACATGTTGAATGAGACTGGTAAGTTGGCCATAGGTGATTTGTTCGTAAGGAATAACATCACCAGAATGCTGATTTTGGAGTTCTTCTTTAACTAAATCCATAAGAGACTTAGGTAGGACATCTTGGAATTTTTCTATCCAATATGGGAGATTTCTGTCAGGTTTTTCCTAGATTTGGGTAAGAAAGGAATTTTTATACCATCTGAAATCAGAAAGGGTTTTACACTTAAGGTTGTTAAGTATCTTAGAAGATCTTTCCCTAAAGATACCTAGACTACCTATGAATGTTTTGATAATTGTATAAATAAAGGTGTTGGTTGAATCAGGAATGGTAAGGCCATCCTTAAGAATTGGTTCTCTCGTTGAATCAACTCGGACACTTAAGAGAATTTGGTTCTTATCTTGTTCGCTAAGATGGGTATTCCACCATCCCTTAAGTTGACCTGTGAAATCTGCCACTAAGACATGGATAGTAAGATGGTCAGAACAATTATGAGAAGTTCGGTATGCAGTAGCTACCATAGTCATTTGCTGTAATTAGGCCAAAATACTGTATTCAGAACAACCATCTAAGTTCTATTCATAGATATTATTTGCATTATAATTGTTATGCATAACATTGGGTCTTTCTTCTAAGGCTACATCAGGATGGGTAGCTCTAAAATAGTAAAGTATTTAGGGTTGACGCTGCCACGACCCAAAATCCCACACGGGTCGTGATGGCGCCCAACACCGGAGTCATGCAAGCCAATAGTTGTTTACTAGTGCGATTTTTCTTATTAACATACCAATCCCACATATTTCCCAAAGTTTTAAACTTAGCTCATTTAAATCAAAGCGGAAAAATTTACCAATTTAGATACATACAGCCAAAATGATCATGATCCAATATATATACAGTCCCAAAATAAGAATCTATTAAGTGCGTGCCAGGAACTAGTGTCACAAGTAAATAGGCGAACTATAGAATATACAAAAAATGATACAAATTGTACTTCTGTCTGAAAGGATGTAGACAGAAATAAACAAAAGATAACTTCATAGCGGAGCTGAGAATCGCCAAGGGAGGCAGCTCACCGTGGAGTCAGATCCAAAATATATATGTCAAGCTCCGGTCGGATAACCAGAAACACCAGCCCCAGAACCTGTACAATTAAGTACAGAAGTGCAGCATGAGTACATAAATATATATGTACCCAGTGAGTATCCCGCCTAACCTCGAAGAGGTAGTGACGAGAGGTCGACATGACACTCACTAAGGTCCAACAGTATAATTTAACAGAATGTAATAAAAAAAGTAGGCATGTAAGGATAGTGAATCAAAAAGTATATATGTAAGATACTGAAATCCAGGAAGAATACTAAGGATAAATAAAACAATTACCACTTCACCTTTTCCCAAATCTCTGTCAGATCAATTTCATGAAATTTAATAACATATAAATCATACGCATGCAGGGTAAGGACAACCGGCCGGAGTCATAAGATAGTCACGCCCGTGCACTGCCTTTTCAGGATGAGACTCCGAACCCTAATGGAGCCAATGAGAAAGCAGTTGCAGGCCAGTGCAGGCTTGCTCCAATGGCTGCTCGGGGCTGAAACATAGTGGAAATGCAAATATGATCGATGATCGAACGGCCCGTACCAAAAGTGCACCTCTCAACCTCTCTATGCACTGCCGAGGATCGATC
>MDKI01288676.1:0-29666 GCA_005239505.1 Nicotiana paniculata | reverse complement strand
ATATATATATATTCACATGTTTATGTAGTCGAAAAAGGAATAATTTGTGATGTTTTGCATTATCTTATTGGTTGAATTCATTGATTCTTCATAGTAATCGAAAGAGGCTAGTTGAATTATTATTTAGGCCTAGTTAGGACGATAATCGAAAGAGGTTCTCATAATGATCAATCCACTACAAATTCTTGCATATTTTCACCGAGTTTAGTTCGTATTTTGAGGTTGTGACTTAATCGAGAGAGGAGTTTCTACTGAATGTTGAACTAATAATAGAGTCAATTCGAGAGACTCACTTGAACCTTAGAAGTGAATCAACTAGAGTTAATTCCCAAACAAGTATCTTACACATATCCAATCAACCCCTATTTTCTCCTATTGATATCTTTTTTTCTTACTCTTGTTGCGATTGTCATTAGCAAACAATTTATACTTTTAGTTAATTTTAGTTGTAATTCACACAAATCAAAATTGTTGATCATCTTGGATATCAATTAAACTAGAAGCTACGAAAACACTGTTTAAATCCAATCCCTATGGATACAATAATTTTCTATACTATATTCGACTAGCGAGCATAATTTTGTGTTATATTTTTAGCTCGTCAGAGATGGACTGCATGAACGGACCCGCCGAAGCGGCAAGTCGGGTTTATAATGGACTTTGCATACGCGTGATTTTAGCCACCAAAGCGGAATCGCAAGTGTGATCATTGTGTCCGCAGATGTGAAATTGTTGGCAGAAGAATAAAATCGAAAGGTTTAGTTATTTTCTCATTTTTGGAATTTTAAAGTTTGGACCAAGGCGATTTTTGGAGAGATTTCCACCTAGATTGAAGAGGTAAGTGACTTTTAACCACTTTTGTCCATAAATATTGAATACCATTGATTATCACTTTCATGACCCAAAATCCATCCAAAGGAGTCGTGATGGCACCTAGTCTCTAAAACTAGGTAAGCCTAAAACATGTCGAAATGATAACAGGTTCTACTAAACAACTATTAAACATAAACCAGAAATTTCTAAATAAACCGATAGTCTCAATATGATACAATATCCCAAAATCGGTAGTATAAGTCATAAGCCTTTCTAGGAGTACCCATACATAACAAATACATCACTGTTCCAGAATAATAGAAAACAATGGAAATAAATACACTAGAGGGTGACTTCAGAGCATGCGAACGTCCAACAGGTGTAACTTGAAGTCTCCAGCCGCACAACCATGAATCTCAAACCAACTCGATCCAAAGTACCTGGTTCTGCACAAAAATGTGAAGAAGCGTAGCATGAGTACACCACAGTGGTACCCAATAAGTATCGAGTCTAACATCGGTAGAGTAGTGACGAGGACAGGTCAAGACACCTACCGAACATGTAAATCTAAGCAGGATATGATATAAAGCTAACAAGGAATGAATATCAATGTCATGCCAATAGCAGAAAGAATTCAGATTACAAATAGTAGTAAAGATAACGTGACACGAATGACAACGAGAAATAACAAGTAATTAAGTAGCAACATAGTCCGGGTACAGAGGTGGTATAAATGTGACCAAGTAGGGAAAACGAGGTCAACTCAACCAATAAAATCATTTCTAAAACACAATTTCAACAATTGCATTTCTCGAAATCTCATATCATAAATCACAATTTTCAACCTTTAACACACATGGCACCTTGTGCCCATTTTTTCCATCTCACTTGCACAACAACCAGGTATATAATATCCGTGTCAAATGCTAATTAGGTTGTTCAAGAGATTGTATTTTGTATATCGTAAAGTAAAATTACAGTTTATGAACCACGTAGAAAATCAATGAGAAAAATAAGTTTATTTTAAAAATTATTTGGGTGAAGAAAATAATATTTTAAAATGAAATACAACATCGGGTAAGCTACTGAATTTAATATACAATTTATTAAAAGTAAAACATAGCAACAATTCCTTTTTAAGGAAAGTAAAACATCAGACAATGTAACGATATTAAGTTGAGAAATCAATTAAAGTAAAATATGACAACTATTAGAAATAGTAAAGTACTGAATAAAACGACGAGTTTTTAACTTAAAAGTCACATAAGGTAAGCATGTTATTAATTATTTTATTTTAAATTTCGCTATATTACTAACAACTTAGCCGTATGTGAGGTAATTACTCGGCGTAGTAAATTCATCTTGAAAATCAATTCACAAGAATAATAGTATTGGAAAAGGAATTCAGGAAATGACAGAAAGGTAATAATTCAGTGACAATAACTCAATCCCTGGAGACCAGTGAGAAACTGAAAATACCAATTCTCAGAGTCTCGTACGAAAGAACTGAAGCAATTACAATAAAACAGGGAATACAAATCCCATAAATTGTTGCAGCGCGCAATAAGATCTCACCGTACAATAATATCCACCCTTATTCCACCGTGTGAATATCAATAGTAATAAATAAATATATGTTACGGCGCTGTAACGACCCGACCGGTTGTTTCGTGAGATTAGCCCCGTTTCCCCGTTCTACTTTATCATATGTTGCTTATCCTATTTATGTTGTGTTGGGTCGGTTGGTTCGAGTTCGGAGTGGTTGTGGTGAAAACAGAGACACTTAGTCACTTAAATTAGCTTAATAGTTGAAAAGTCAACTGAGAGTTGACTTATTGGTAAACGACCTCGGAACATGGATTTTATGTCTCGGATAGCTTCGTTGGGTGATTTTGGACTTAGGAGTGTGTTCAGAATGAAGTTCTGATGTCCGGTGAGGAATTAGGCTTGAATTGGCGAAAGTTAGTTTTTGACGATTTTCGGTCGGCAGGGGAAAATAGGCTATCGGGGTCGGAATGGAATTCCGACAGTTGGAGCAGGTTTGTAATGTTATTTTGGATATGTGTGCAAATTTTCAGGTCAATCGGATGTGTTTTGGATGGTTTCGGCATCTTTGGTGAAATTTAGAAGTTTCAAAGTTCATAGGCTTGAATTCAATGTGATTTTGGTATTTTTGCGTTGTTTTTGGTGTTTCTAAATCTCGACTAAGTTCGAATGAGGTTATGGGATGTGTTGGTATGTTTGTTTGGGGCCCCGAGGGGCTCGGGATTGATTTCGGATGGTTAACGGAGGTTTGGACTTAGGAATATGCAGCAAAGTTGCTGCTGGTGTCATGTTACTGGTGTGGCCGCACCTGCGGATGGGGAGCCGTAAGTGTGATGGCCACAGGTGCGAAGGTCATTGCGCAAGTGCGAAAAGGGGTCAGGCTAGAGGAAGTTGCAGATGCGAGGCATGGGCCGCACCTGCGAAGCCACAAGTGCGGGTGAGGCACCGCAGGTGCGAGATTGGACTTTTATTGGAATTTCACAGGTGCACACCTGGGACCGCAGGTGCAGGTCCGCAGGTGCGGATCAGCAGGTGCAAAAAATGGGCCGCAAGTGCGGATTAACTGGGCAGGAAGTATAAATAGGTGCCTCCGCGAAATTTTGGCATTTCTTTCATTTTTGCATGCAGGTCGAGCCAATTTGAGAGCAATTTGAAGGAGGAATTCGAGAGTCTTCAGTGGAGGTAAGTTTCTCGGACCATAAACTCGTTTCTATGTTATTATGTGACGGATTAGGCTTGGAATTTGTGGATTAAATGGCATAAATTGGGGGTGTAGGGCTTGGGAAATTGAGACTTGTAATTAAGGAATTTAGGAGTTGTTTGTGGTCGGATTTTGATGCATTCTATATGTGTATACTCGGGAAGCGATAAGTATTCTTGTGACGCGATTTTCATCGAATTCCGAGATGTGGGCCCGGGGATCGGGTTTGGCCAATTTCGGGAATTATGCCTAAAATTGATAGTTTTCGTTTGGGTTTTGTTCCTTTAGCGTATATTGATGATGTTAATCCGATTTTGGTTAGATTCGGAGCGATCGGGAGCCGATTCGAGGGGAAAGAGCATTGCGGAGTAGCTTTTGGGCTGTTTTAAGGCAAGTAACGATTGTAACTCTAAACCTAAGGGTATGAAACCCCAGTATTTTATATTGTTTGGGTAAATGAGGTGACACACATGCTAGGTGACGAGCGTGTGGGCGTGCACCGATAGGGATTGTGACTTGGTCCGTCCCGTAGCGACTAATAAGCCGCGTATTGGGTTTGAAACCTTACGACATCCTGTATTTTAGAAATTTATACTTGTTTATGGGCTGTGAGCCATGTTTGGGGCCTTGTGCCGGCCTGTTTAGTCCCTCAGAGGTACTTTTACACTATTCTCACACTATCCTGATCGAACAATTGTGAACTCAGTCATGTTTTCTACTTGTTATTTTCACTATTATCACACTGTTTTGAAACTCTAAGAGGTATTTTGGGCTGAGTCCCATTGAGTTGAGATGAATTGCCCGAGTGTCTTGTGAGGATGACTAAGTGAGGCTGAGAGCCGAGTATGTGAGGATAGTTATGGATCGGGCTGCAGGCCGCAGCAATATATATTATGTATGGATCGGGAAGCACGCCGCAGCAATATATATTATGTATGGATCGGGCTGCACGCCGTAGCAAATATAGAGCTTGGACTATAGGAGCCCCTCCGGAGTCTGTACACCCCCAGTGTGCGCAGTCGACTCTTATATGGATCAGGCTGCACACCGCAACAGTATACACACACACACACACACACACACACATGTATTGGATCGGGCTGTCCGCCGCAGCAGTTGTGTGCATTCATGGTACTTGTTGAGTATAGTGTTTAGTGTGAGCATGAGATACTGATAGTGGGGTCACGAGTGACTGAGAGGCTTGCCCGAAAGGCTTCATTTGTGAGTGATACTGTGCCCGATGGGCTTATATTTTATGAAACTACTGTTTTTACTCTTCTTTAATATAATGTTGAACAAATGTTTTTACACGAGATTTTAAATGGAAACTGGAGTTTTATAAAATATTCAAAATGCAGATTCCTGAATTGATTTATTTATTTCCACTGTTACTTATTATATGGATTTGCATGATTTATAAATGCTCGTCACTACACTCTAGTTTTTAGTTACTTTGATTACATACTGAGTTGGCGTACTCACATTACTCCCTGCACCTCTGTGTGCAGATCCAGGTACCAAACCATCTCACTAGTCGATTTTCGGACGTGCTTGGAGTCTGATCGAGGATCAAGGTAGCTGCTCAGCGTCCCCAGCTCACATCCTTTCTTTTCCTCAGTTCATAGTTGTTTTCTTTCGTACTTCAGACTTTTGTAGTAGCAAGTCACTTTATTGTACATCGTATTTACAATCCTAGATGCTCATGACAGTTGACTCCAGGTTTTGGGGTAGTGTATAATTGTTTATCTCATTTTCCTGTCTTAATCTACTAGTCTTGGAAATTATGAAATATTATGATGGTTTGTAATGGTTGGCTGGCCTAGTTCCATGATAGGCTCCATCCTGTCCGGCTTAGGATTTGGGTGCGTGACAAGTTGGTATCAGAGCCTAGGTTACATAGGACTCAACGGTCATGAGCAGGTTTAGTAGAGTCTTGCGGATCGGTACGTAGACGTCTGTACTTCTCTTCGAGAGGCTACAGAACCCTTAGGAACAATCTCATTTTTCTTGAATTCTGTCGTGCCGTTTTGTTGATTATGGAATCTAAACTTCTGTTGTTTCATTCTCTCATAGATGCTGAGGACTCGCGCTACCGAACAGGGTGATCAACCACCAACTAGACCAGCGAGGGGTCGAGGCCGTGGTAGAGGTAGGGGCATGCCCGTGCGGCAGCCATGGCAGTACCAGTTGATCCCCCTACTATTCAGGAGCAGATCCCAGCTGCAGATACTCCAGCGGGACAGGCTCAGGCACCGGCAGTGCCTATTGTTATTCCGGTATTCAAGAGACCTTGACTCAGATCTTGACTGTGTGTACCACCCTTGCTCAGGCAGTTTCCGCTACTTCTCAGGCCGGAGGAGGCAGTCAGACTCTAGTTTCCTGGACACCTGAGCAGGTTACTCAGGGCCATCAGACACCGGGGGCGGTTTCAGCCCAGCCGGTTACTCCAGTTCAGGACTTCGTGGTTCCGGCTATGCCAGAGGACGAGCAGTGTAGACTAGAGAGATTTAGTAGACTTCAGCCTCCGACGTTCAGTGGTGCTGAGGGCGAGGATGCCCAGGGTTTTCTGGATAAGTATCAGAGGATGCTGCGTACTGCTGGGATTCTGGAGACCAATGGGGTCTTGTTTGCTACTTTTCAGTTTTATGGTGCTGCTTTCACTTGGTGGGAGTCTTTTGAGAGGCGTAGGCCTGTTGGTTCAGCACCCCTCACCTGGCAGCAGTTCTCCACTATCTTCTTGGAGAAGTATGTACCCCAATCTCACAGGGAGGAGCAACATCGGCATTTTGAGCAACTGAATCAGGGGAGCTATCAGTGACGCAGTATGAGATGCGGTTTTCAGAGTTGGCTCGTCATGCCACCGAGTTAGTCCTTACTTATAGGGAGAGGATTAGGAGGTTCGTGGATGGCCTCACTTATCAGCTTCGCCTTTTTATGACTCGGGAGAGAGTATCAGATGCTACCTTCGAGCAGGTTGTTGATATTGCTCGAGATATTGAGTCGGTTCGTCGCCAGAAGCGGGAGAAGAGGGAGGCCAAGAGGCCTCGTGGATCGGGTGGTTCTAGTGGTGCTCCTTCCAGGGGGCAGTTTCAACATGGTAAAGGCCGTTCATTCAGGCCTCATCATTCAGTCCGCCCAGCCTATAGTGTTGCACCTTTGAGGCATGGTCCCCGCGGTTCTCAGCCAGATCGTTATTTATTCGGTGCCCTTCCAGCCCAGAGTGTAGCTCGAGCACCATCAGTTCAGGGTTCCTCTATGTATGGTTCTTCTGGTGGCCATTCTAGTGCCATGGGTTTCTTTTAGTCCCCGTCTCCAGCTCCAGGGAGTTGTTATGAGTGTGGAGAGTTCGGGCATATGAGGAGGCAGTGTCCTCATCTTCTTGGAGGTCCATCTCAGCTGAGGAGCCAACCTTCGACTTCAGCTCCAATTACTTCACCACCCACCCAGGCAGCCAGGGGTGGCAGTCAGTCAACTAGAGGTCGCCCTAGAGGGGAAGGTCGAGCAGGTGGAGGTCAGGCCCATATGTATGCGTTTCTAGACAGGCCAGATGCTATGGCCTCCGATGCAGTGATCGCAGGTTGTCTCAGTCTGTCGCCGAGATGCTTTGGCTTTATTTGACCCTGTTTCTACATATTCTTATGTCTCGTCATATTTTGCCCATTTCCTGGATGTGCCCCGTGAGTCTTTAGTTATGTCTGTTCATGTGTCAACTTCGGTAGGCGATACTATTGTTGTGAATCGGGTGTATCGGTCATGTGTGATATCTATTGGGGGTCTGGAGACCCGAGTGGACCTACTGTTACTCAGCATGGTCAAATTTTGATGTGATATTAGGCGTGGATTGGTTATCTCCGTGTCATGCTGTTCTTGATTGTCACGCTAAGACCGTGACCTTAGCTATGCCAGGATGTCCGAGGGTTGAGTGGAGAGGTTCTTCTGAGTATGTGCCTAGCAGGGTGAATTCCTACCTGAAGGCCCAGCGCATGGTTGAGAAAGGGTGTTTATGGTATCTAGCTTTTGTGAGGGATGTCAGTGGTGAGACTCCCCCTATTGATTCGGTTCCTGTGGTCCGTGACTTTCCAGACGTGTTTCCTGCAGACCTGCCAGGCATGCTACCTGGCAGGGACATTGATTTTGGTATTGACCTGGTGCCAGGCACCCAACCTATTTCTATTCCACTTTATCGTATGGCACCGGTTGAGCTAAAGGAATTAAAGGAGCAGCTTCAAGAACTCCTAGATAAGGGATTCATTTGGCCTAGTGTGTCACTTTGGGGTGCACCGATGTTGTTTGTAAAGAAGAAGGATGGTTCTATGCGTATGTGTATTGATTATCGGCAGCTGAACAAGGTTACGGTGAAGAGCCGGTATCCCTTTCCTCATATAGATGGCTTGTTTGATCAGTTGCAGGGTGCCAGGGTATTTTCCAAGATTGACTTGCGTTCCGGCTATCATCAGTTGAAGATTCGGGGGCCAGACATTCCGAAGACTGCTTTCAGAACTAGATATGGTCATTATGAGTTTCTGGTCATGTCATTCGGGCTGACCAATGCCCCAACAGCCTTTTTGCACTTGAAGCACAGTGTATTCCGGCCTTATCTGGATTCTTTCATCATCGTGTTTATTGACGATATCTTGGTGTATTCCCAATATCGGGAGGATCATGAGCACCATTTGAGAGTTTTGCTTTAGACTTTGAGGGAGAAGAGATTATATGCAAAATTTTTGAAGTGTGAGTTCTGGCTTGATTCAGTAGCGTTCTTGGGGCACGTGGTTTCTAGTGAGGGTATTCGGGTTGATCCGAAGAAGGTAGAGGCAATGCAGAACTGGCCTAGACCGTCATCAGCTATCGAGATTCGCAGTTTCCTTTGTTTGGCAGGGTACTATCGCCGTTTCCTAGAGGGATTTTCATCTATTGCAGCACCTATGACCAGACTGACCCAGAAAGGTGCTCTGAGGAGAGCTTTCAGAAGCTCAAGTCAGCTTTGACTACAACTCCAGTGTTGGTTTTGCCTACTGGTTCAGGTTCTTATACAGTTTACTGTGATGCCTCGAGAGTTGGCCTTGGAGCGATTTTGATGCAGGATAGTAGGGTGATTGCCTACGTGTCTAGACAGTTGAAGGTGCACGAGAAGAATTATCCAGTGCACAATCTTGAGCTAGCAGCTATTGTCCACGCCTTGAAGATTTGGCGTCATTATTTGTATGGAGTGCATTGTGAGATTTTCACTGATCACCGTAGTTTGCAGCATCTGCTTAAGCAGAAGGATCTGAATTTGCGTCAGAGGAGATGGTTGGAGCTTCTCAAGGATTATGACCTCACTATTCTATATCATCCGGGGATGGCCAATGTAGTGGCCGATGCCTTGAGTCACAGAGTAGAGAGTTTGGGGAGTCTAGCCTACTTTCCAGTAGCAGAGCGACCTTAGCACTTGATGTTCAGGCTTTAGCGGGTTAGTTGGTGAGATTGGATCTATCAGAGCCCCCGCCGGTACTGGCTTGTGTAACCTCCAGGTCTTTTCTTTATGATCATATTAGAGCACGCCAGTATGATGATCCACACTTGCTCGTTCTTCTGGACAAGGTCCATCATGGTGATGCCAGGGATGTGGTTATTGGTGATGATGGGGTCATTAGGATGCATGACCGAATTTGCGTGCCCAATGTGGATGGACTTCGAGATTTGATTCTAGCTGAGGCCCATAGTTCGCGGTATTCCAATCCATCCGGGTGCCGCAAAGATGTATCAGGATCTGAGACATCATTATTGGTGGATGCGGATGAAGAGGGATATTGTTGAGTTCGTGGCTCGGTGTCTCAACTGTCAGCAGGTCAAGTATGAGCACCAGAGACCGGGTGGATTGCTTCAGAGATTAGATATTCCGGAGTGAAAGTTGAAGCGAATCACTATGGACTTCGTAGTTGGGCTTCCACGGGCTTTGAGGAGGTTTGATGCTATATGGGTTATTGTGGATCTGCTGACCAAGTCCGCGCACTTCATTCCTGTTGGTACTACTTATTCTTCGGAGCAATTAGCTGAGATTTACATCAGGGAGATTGTCCGATTGCATGGGGTTCTAGTTTCTATCATTTCTGACAGAGGTACCCATTTCACATCTTAGTTCTGGAGGGTAGTGCAGAGGGAGTTAGGCACTCAGGTTGAGTTTAGCACGGCGTTTCATCCTCAGACCGACGGGCAGTCGGAGCGTACTATTCAGATTTTGGAGGATATGTTGCGTGCCTGTGTCATTGATTTTGGGGGTTCATGGGACCAGTTTCTGCCACTCGCGGAGTTTGCATATAATAATAATTATCAGTCGAGTATCAAGATGGCTCCGTATGAGGCTTTATATGGTAGGAGGTGCAGATCTCCGGTTGGTTGATTTGAGCCGGGCGAGGCTAGGCTATTGGGCACAGACCTGGTTCAGGATGCGTTGGGTAAGGTGAAGTTGATTCAAGAGCGGCTTCGCACAGCGCAGTCTAGGTAGAAGAGTTATGCGGACCGGAAGGTCCGAGATGTGTCTTTCATGGTTGGGGAGAAGGTCCTTCTGAAGGTGTCATCCATAAAGGGTGTTATGAGGTTCGGGAAGAGGGGAAAGCTGAGTCCCGGTTTATTGGGCCTTTGAGGTGATTCAGAGGATTGGAGGGTCGCTTATAGACTTTCCATGCCTCCCAGCTTATCGAGTATTCCGGTGTTCCATGTTTCGATGCTACAGAAGTATGTTGGTAACCCGTCTCATGTTTTTCGGACTTCAACTTGGTTTATCTTGAGGGTGATATGTCATATGAGGTAGAGCCAGTGGCTATTTTGGGTCGTCAGGTCAGAAAGCTGAGGTCTAAGGATATAGCTTCAGTAAAGGTTCATTGGAGAGGGCAACCGGTGAAGGATGCTACCTAGGAGACTGAGCGGGAGATGCAGAACATATATACTCACTTATTCGAGACTCCAGGTATGTTTCTAGACTCGTTCGAGGACGAACGCTTGTTTAAGAGGGGGAGGATGTAACGACCCGACCGGTTGTTTCATGAGATTAGCCCCGTTTCCCCCGTTTCTGCTTTATCACATGTTTCTTATCCTATTCATGTTGTGTTGGGTCAGTTGGTTCGGGTTCGGAGTGGTCATGGTAAAAACAGAGACACTTAGTCTCTTAAATTAGCTTAATAGTTGAAAAAGTCAACTAGGAGTTGACTTATTGGTAAACGACCTCGGAACGTGGATTTTATTGCTCAGATAGCTTCGTTGGGTGATTTGGGACTTAGGAGTGTGTTCGGAATGAAGTTCTGATGTCCGGTGAGGAATTGGGCTCAAATTGGCGAAAATTAGTTTTTGGCGATTTTCGGTCGGCAGGGGAAAATAGGCTATCGGGGTCGGAATGGAATTTCGACAGTTGGAGCAGGTTCGTAATGTCATTTTGGATATGTGTGCAAATTTTCAGTTCAATCGGATGTGTTTTGGATGGTTTTGACATCTTTGGTGAAATTTAGAAGTTTCAAAGTTCATAGCCTTGGACTTAGGAATTTGCAGCAAAGTTGCTGCTGGTGTCATGTTACTGGTGTGGCCACACCTGCGGATGGGGAGCCGTAGGTGCGAAAAGAGGTCAGGATGGAGGAAGTCGCAGGTGCGAAAAGAGGTCAGGCTGGAGGAAGTCGCAGGTGCGAGACATGGGCCGCATTTGCGAAGCCCAGGTGCGGGTGAGGCACCGCAGGTGCGAGATTGGACTTTTATTAGAATTTCACAGGTCCGAGGTGCGGGTCCGCAGTTGCGAAGAATGGGCCGCAGGTGCGGATTAACTGGGCAGGAAGTATAAATAGGTGCCTCAGCAAAATTTTGGCATTTCTTTCATTTTTGCATGCGGGTTGAGCCAATTTGGGAGCAATTTGAAGGAGGAATTCGAGAGTCTTCAGTGGAGGTAAGTTTCTCGGACCATAAACTCGTTTCTATGTTATTATGTGACGTACTAGGCTTGGAATTTGTGGGTTAAATGGCATAAATTGGGGGGTTTAGGGCTTGGGAAATTGAGACTTGTAATTAAGGAATTTAGGAGTTGTTTGTGGTCGGATTTTGATGCATTCTATATGTGTAGACTCGGGAAGGGATAAGGATTCTTGTGACGCGATTTTCATCGAATTCCGAGACGTGGGCTCGGGGCTCGGGTTTGGCCAATTTCGGGAATTATGCCTAAAATTGATAGTTTTCGATTGGATTTTGTTCCTTTAGCGTATATTGATGATGTTAATCCGGTTTTGATTAGATTCGGAGCGATCAGGAGTCGATTCGACGGGGGAGAGCATTGCGGAGTAGCTTTTGGGCTGTTTTGAGGTAAGTAACGATTGTAGTTCCAAACCTGAGGGTATGAAACCCCGGTATTTTATGTTGTTTGGGTAAATGAGGTGACACACATGCTAGGTGACGAGCGTGTAGGCATGCACCAATAGGGATTGTGACCCGGTCCGTCCCGTAGCGACTAATAAGCCGCGTATTCGATTTGAAACCTTACGACATCCTGTATTTTAGAAATTTATACTTGTTTATGGGTTGTGAGCCATGTTTAGGGCCTTGTTCCGACCTGTTTAGACCCTCAGAGGTACTTTTACTCTATTCTCACACTATCCTAATCGAACAATTGTGAGCTCAGTCATGTTTTCTACTTGTTGTTATTTTCACTGTTATCACACTGTTTTGAAAATCTGAGGAGGTATTTTGGGCTGAGTCCCATTGAGTTGAGATGAATTGCCCGAGTGGCTTGTGAGGATGACTGAGTGAGGCCGAGAGTCGAGTATGTGAGGATAGTTATGGATCGGGCTGCATGCCGCATCAATATATATTATGTATGGATCGGGCTGCACGTCGCAACAATATATATTATGTATGGATCGGGCTGCACGCCGTAGCAAATATAGCGCTTGGGCTGTAGGAGCCCCTCCGGAGTCTGTACACCCCAGTGGGCGCAGTCGACTGTTATATAGATCGGGTTGCACGCCGCAACAGTATATATATATATATTGCATGTATTGGATCGGGCTGCCCGCCGCAGCAGTTGTGTGCATTCATGGTACTTGTTGAGTACGAGTGTTTAGTGTGAGTATGAGATACTGATAGTGGAGTCACGAGTGACTGAGAGGCTTGCCCGAGAGGTTTCATTTGTGAGTGATACTGTGCCCGAGGGGCTTATATTTTATGAAACTACTATTTTCACTCTTCTTTACACTGAGCCTCTGATGATAATGTTGAACAAATGTTTTTACACGAGATTTTAAAGGGAAACTGGAGTTTTATGAAAAATTCGGAATTTAGATTCGTGACTTGGTTTATTTATTTCCACTGTTACTTGTTATATGGATTTACATGATTTATAAATTCTCATCACTTCACTTAAGTTTTTAGTTACTGTGATTACTTACTGAGTTGGCGTACTCACATTACTCCCTGCGCCTCTGTGTGCAGATCCAGGTACCACACCATCTCACTAGTCGATTTTCGGACGTGCTTGGAGTTTGATCGAGAATCGAGGTAGCTGCTCAGCGTCCCTAGATCACCTCCTTTCCTTTCCTCAGTTCATAGTTGTTGTCTTTCGTACTTCAGACTTTTGTAGTAGCAAGTCACTTTATTGTACATTGTATTTACAGTCCTAGATGCTCATGACAGTTGACTCCAAGTTTTGGGGTAGTGTATAATTGTTTATCTCATTTTGCTGTCTTAATCTGCTAGTCTTGGAAATTATGAAATATTATGATGGTTTGTAATGGTTGGCTGGCTCCATGATAGGCGCCATCAACGACCGGCTTAGGATTTGGGGTCGTGACATGCGCGCAACCCGATCCCACCATATAATATCAAATCATAATTCACCCTTATTTCACCATATCAATTCACCATTATTTCACCTGTTTCGGCGTGTAACCCGATCCCAACGTATCAATATCATAGTAATAAACAAAATATGTAGTGGCGCGCAACTCGATCCCACCATATAATATCAATATCATAATTTACCCTTATTTCACCATAACAATTCACCCTTATTTTACCTGTTGCGGCGTGCAACCCGATCCCACTACAATAATTTAAATCAACAACAACAATTCAATAACTTAATTTTCTAGAATTTCTACAATCAATGGTATGAGTTCACGGAAACAAAAGAACCATGTAAAAAATCAAAGGAATAAAACAAACTTTACAAAAATGGCAGAGGGGCACGCGATAAATAAGTATGCAATCACAACAATTAGGACATGTAGTAGATAAGCACAAAGCCATACAAGAAATTCAACAATTAAGAGGTAACAAGACAATAAGGAAGGCAATGACTTCAACTAAGGCATATAAGGGCCAAATAACGAGTAAGAGGCACACTAAGTGCTAACAGTATCACATAGAGCATGTAAGAATAGACTAACAACGAGATATCACAGGTTATGACAATTCAATTAATGTCATGGAGAGAGACACTAGACACTCTGAACCGGTCAATTACCATATATCGACCGTTTACCCATTCGTCACCTTGCATACACGGCTTTCACATAGCAAGATAACACAATTTAACTCAATTCCTAAGGGTTAATTTCTCCCACACAAAGTTAGACAAGACACTTATCTTAATTCAGCCAAATCAATACTCAAATTAGCTTTTACTTTACAAATTCACCTCCGCTCGGCTCAATCTAGCCAAAGAAGACTTAAATACATCAAACAATGCAAGACGAAACAATTTCAATTAACAAAGTTATGATCTTTATACAATTTGCAAAAAGTCAACCCCATGCTCGCCCGGTCGAAACCCGGTCCAAGAGTAGGTCTTGACTACCCATGAGCCCACGAGTCCATATGCGTGGTTTTTTTCCAAATTCGAGTCCAATTCGACTCTCAAATCCCAAATTTTCATTTTTTCAAAACTTTGACAAAATCCCTAAATTTTCCCCTGGATTCTCATGAATTTGATGTTAAAACTAATTTATAATCATAAAATGTAATTGAAAACTGATTAGAGGTACTTAACCAATGTTTGGTATGAAAATCCTTCCAGAAAATCGTCCTCATCGAGGCTAGGGTTCAAAATATAGCAAAATAAAGCTAAATCTCAGAATACCCAGCTATTTGCAGGATGATGATGTCGCATTTGTGGCATGGGGTTCGCAAATGTGAACTTCCCAAAAGCGGCCATTACTTTGCAAAAGCGAAGATTGAACAGTCCTGCCTCTATCACAAATGCGATGAAACAGATCGCAATGCGAAACTAGGGCCTTCACAAAAGCGGCCCAAATGTTCGCAAAAGTGAACTTCCATTGCCCAGTTTACCATCGCATTTGCAAGGCTGGCTTCGCAAATGTGAAGCTTGCCAGTCCCCAGTCTCTTTGCAAAAGAGATCTCAAGTCGCAAAAGCGGTGGTCGCAAATGCAACCCTCAACTCGCAAATGCGAGGTCAGATACCAACAATTTTGGACCTTCTTCTAAACACTCAGAAACGTGTATGAAACTTATCCGAGCCCTCGGGACTCTAAACCAAACACCCACACCAGTCCAAAAACATAACACGAACTCGCTCGAGCGATCAAAACATCAAAATAACCTCTAGAATCACGAATCAGACGCCAAAACACATAAAAGTCACAATGAACTTCAAGAACTTCTAGAATCACAACCAAGCTTCTGAACCATATCAAATCAACTCCAAACGACACCAAATTTTGCAGGCAAGTTCCAGGTGACAAAGCGGACCTAGTCCATGTTCCAAAACCAAAATCCGAACTCGATATTCTTAAGGTCAAACCTAAGAAAATTCTAAACCTTTAAATTGCTCACTACCGCCAAATGATGCCGAAACCTTTTAGAAACATCCAAATGAAATTATGCGCATACGCGCAAGTTCAAAATCACCATACGGACCTGCCAGAACCATAAAAACTCTGATCTGAGGTCAAATGCTCAAAAGTCAAACCTTGGTCAATTTTTTCAATTTCGAGCTTCTCAAAATGAAGGTAACTCCTAAATATCCTCCCCGAATCTCTCAAAACGCGAATCGATGATGCACGCCAGTCATAATACACTGCGTGAAGCTACTCGTGACCTCACACTGCTGAACCGGATGAAATTTCTCAAAACGACAAGTCGGGTTGTTACATCCTCCCCCACTTAAACATACGTTCGTTCTCGAATGTGGCAAAAGTCGTTCCAAAGCTATCAAATCACTACATGAGCTCACCATACTCACACCCGGGGTGATTCCCCATCATCCAAACCTATGTAGGCCTGACAACGCAACTTAACTGAAGATCCCACTTCATCCTTAGTCCATAAGCTTAGGACAGAACCCAACCCTCAACATCTGAAACTCATCATAGGACCCGAATCTTGCATCGTCACACTGTATAAACCTGAAAAAGCTGATTCGAGACACAATTCCAACCCAGGGTATAATCACATGATGTTTCATACAACTCAAATGCCCGTAGTAATATCTTCTGACCACCATAGCTGCCCAATAACATTCTAGATGCCGGCAATACACTTCCCATTGAATAGATCCTTGTTCGAGACCTCCACAACGCTGTCCAAGATACAAGAAACATGGAGAAACTATTAACCAACTATGAAATCAACAAGCCAAGTAGCTCTCTCCTCCGACAAGGGCCATTGCCCAAATCTGAGCGAAAATAGCATCATCCTTCCAAACACTCCTCACCCCAATACGATAGTGCGAATCTCATGTCTAAGAACCTCATCTCAGCCAATACAACCAGTCCAACTAACAACTCTTCATGGACCCACAGAGATTCTCACATAACACGGTTTGCACACCAAACATGCAATAACCCAGGCATGCAGCAAAATAGGAGGAAAGCAAGGTACAAGGATTATCTAACAAGTGCAACAAATATAATAACAAAGTACAATTTCATCAATTTATCCCGCAGACGGGAACCGAAACACAAAATAAACACAAGGAAGAGTATCCCACATAACATCCATTGCAGCGTGCACCCCGATCCCAAATATATCAATCCACATAGGGATACTCATCGAGCCAAAGTGCTCGATTTTACTGATCACATGAATGTTGATATCAAGCACATTAGAGTACACAAGTATAACTATGGGAAATGAATATAAATAATACAACATTGGGAAAAACAAGCACAACTAAGGTGCAATGAGCAAATAAACATCATGAGGGACACCTTGCCTGCATCGCCATAAGGCCTGAACAATATTACAATATGCGTGGAGAATAATCATACAACCTCACAACCCATCATCGTATAAGAGAGATACACATAAGATAATTCAGGGGCACAAATAATATCCATTCTGCCCGATAATCATATCTGTGAAAACTTCACAAGAGTACCCAAACCCGATCTGCTATAAAATACACATTCCCACAGGGCTTCCAAATAGCCCCCAAACCAAATCCCGATCATTCCTAAACAAGTAAATATCATTCAAGAAGTCCATAGCAGCATATCGATAATTTATTGTCACGCCCCGAACCTGGGACTGAACGTAACATGACACTCGGTGCCTGACTACATGCGATCGAGTGACCTAACTGGCTGGCTGAATCAACATGTGATATCGTAACATACTGAATGCAGAAGGTAAACTAACACATGCTGATATACTGAAAGTCTAAATGATATAAATCAAATGCAGAAACACTAATATAAGCCTGAAACATATATGTAGCAACATTGCTTAACCTTAAATGCTTGTGACTCTATCTAACTATTACTCTAGTCTATGAAGCCTCTAATGAAGTACTGAAAACATTGACTGTCTGAAAATTCTGAAGACTGTAAGGTAATGATAATGCCCCGAAAGAACTAGGGATCACCAAGTAGTTGGTACGAGAATCCTAGTGCTCTGAATCGTCAACCTGTAAATCATTACCTGCATCATGAGATGCATGCCTCGGGCAAAAAGGGACGTCAGTACGTTTGAATTGCACTAGTATGTAAAGCAACTGAAAGAAATAATTATAAATGGTGAAACTAAATCTAAGCTGATGACTGAGAATTAATAATTGATAACTGAAATGATAATTGTTGAAATTGAAACTAAAATGATAACTGATAGCTGATAACTGATAACTGAAATGATAATGATAACTGATAACTGAAATGATAACTGAGGAAGTAAGAATATGAATACTCCCTCTTGAACGAAGAACCACATGTTTGTCTGAATAAATAAACAGCGGCCTCAGGCCCAATATATATGTGCACAACCTGTGACCTCGGGCCCAAGTATACGTATATATAACTGCGACCTCAGGCCCAAAGATGCAAACAACATAAACTGCAGCCTCAGGCCCAAAGATGCATAAAGTATTAACTGCGGCCTCAGGCCCAAATACAGAGGTTCAACATTCAGGAACGGAGAATCATACTGAAATAATGAACCATACTGAGTTACATGATACTTGAATGCTGAATAGAACTAGACTGAGACATGTATTCATGAACTTATTATGAAAACTGAAACTTCAACTGTTTATGACCTGCTGATAATCTAGACCGAGACCCATGGGCATCAAACCCAAGTCTATATTGATTATGCATTGATTTTACAACGTGTAGAATGAAAGTCATGAATGAGTTACGAAGCTAGAGAATATAAGTTCTACGACTATTCATGGAACTAAGGCATAATTACTTTCTGAGGAAACTAGTAATAGTCATAATGAATGGGACGTAGGGAGAATCATAGACATTCCCAAACGTGAAGAGAGTTAGCCTCACATACCTTAACTTCCTGCTCTTGAGCTTAATACAACGTTTGTCAACCCCTTTCAAATTTAATATATATCGATACAAGTCAAAGGGATTCCATATTAGCTATGATACTCAGGTTTTGGTCACTTAGGCATTTTATCAAACATTTGGTGAGTATAAAGCTTCACAACCCTCATTAATGGTGTTTCTTCACCCAAAACCCATTCTCTTGCTCCTAGATAAATTCTGAAACCTCAAATTGTTATAATCAATACCATTCTTTATCACCCATAAGGTAAACAACAACCTTAACCAATAATCAACAATCAACAATCAACAACCCAAACCTATAACCGTCCATTCTTTTCTATCAAACCCATCAACTCATATCGCATGAACTAGAGTCTATAATCATTAATCCAATGCTAGAATAAATTAGAGGGTGAAGACATTACCTTTTTGGAAGAAATATTGCAAAACTCTCCTTCGAGTTCTTGAAGAAATTTCTTGAATATCTAAGTATTTTATGTGTAAATTCATCAATACTAGTGTAAAAATGATGGAATTCACACAAAGATCATGGGGATTGCTTACCTTGAAGATGGGAGGAGTTGGGGGTCTTGAGGGAGTGGAGAAGAGCTCCAAATTCTGCCAAACGAAGTGGGGAAAATAACCCCCGAAGGTTTTATATCAAAATAGGGTCGGGTTGAAAACAAAAAAGATTTGCACAGCCACGCCGCATGGGGCGGCGCGGTAGTGTAAAATTCTGCCAGCTTTTGGTAATTTGGTCATAACTTCTGGTAGGAGTGTCCAAATGATGAACGGTTTGAAGAGTTAGAAACTAGACCCAAAGATATTTCATTTGATAGGTTGTGCATCACCACCTTAAATATATGTAGATATTCTCGTCCAAAGTGTGGTCTTGTGCGTATTCATTTGGAATTTTAGTCTATCATGTAATTTTCCAACTTGGCTTAGACTTAGGTCTCTCCTTGGACCTCAAATCACTTATGATATGCCTCATACACTTATTATCATAAACAATTGATTACCATCATGTTAATACTCATTTAATGCATCCACAACCGATTCATATTTACGGGGTATTCCATTTATGCCATTAGTTATCCCATTCTCAACATTTCTTCACAATCTGCAAACAAGAAATAGTTCGCATATGAGGACATCAAGCTCCAAGACCTCATGAATCCTAGAATTTCCATACCCTATCTCAACTACGCTACTCAAATAGCTGACACGTCACTCACACCTCATCATCTTACGGAAATGCCCATACAAATTTTTTCTCCCGGGCCGCGTAACAAAACTTGAACCTCAGAAGCCTTAAAACCCAGTAATCACCATACCACTAGCCAAGCATCTCTAACCCATAACACAAGGCGCCTTCCTGAAATGCACACTCTTCACATATGATATCCAATAATGCCAACATTGTATTAACTTCTGATATCCTTCCAGGAGAAGACCGTAATGTACAACATATTTATGCCCGTAACAGACAGCCGACTCAAGCCATGTCCGACATTATCGAGAACTCTCCGACACCTGCCCGCATGCAACTAAGCCATTAGGACCATATCTCCCCAACTCGACCGAGTCACACAAACCGGCCAACCCAAGAGTACCACCACAAACGCCAGTAGAGAATTACCATCCAAAAAGGACCAATTACTTCCATTGCTATGCTGACCGAACACCACAATTCCCCGTCTTCCCTCTAGGGTAACACTTCTTCCTGTCGATACACAACAACCCAAGAAAAGCTCAATGCAGAAAATGCTGGCACAAACTGCACATCTTAGAAGCTCACAAACAACCGTATTTTTCGTAACCAAGACGCCCACGCTAAATAGACCTTCAGTAAATCTGAAGTTGTTTCTCTGACCCCCTTCATACTGAAACGTAGATTCATTAATGACGCAAAAACGTCGTAAGCCCCAACATCATCCCATGTGAATCTTAAATCTTAGTCATATGCAAATTTTTGGGAACATTTCAATACCGTATACATACACCTTAGGCCAAAGCTTATACAACACCTTACCTTGCAAGCTGCTCATCGGTAGTGGAATCCCCCACTTGGTGCGAATCCATAGGACATAACATTCGTAAATCCACAAAATCGTGATAGTCAAACTTGCGTCCTCCAATGCTTTGAATGATAATATGTACCTTCCACTGAGTAGAAATCCCATATGCACCACATAGTCTCTAATACCACCGACTATCCTCAAATAACCATCCACCTAATGATCCTACCACAATCGCAACGACTAGTCAATTAATTAAACCTTCCCAAGCTCGCACTTATCAACCAGATACCAGAACTTGCCGCACTCCCCACGTGAACAACTGAATAGTCTCTCAATACCTTTGCATCCTCGGTCTAGACAATGCGTTGTGAAAATGTTTGAGCATCCCTGACTCTCTTGTAGCCCATCCGCATCACAAGAACTGCTGGCGCATAGCTTGTACCGAGTGCGCAACACCATACACGAGTGGATACAAGGGAACATAAACATGTGCTTCAAGATGAATCAATGTCGCACGATATTGAATAAAAGAAGTGGAACTTCCTAATAGCTTCCGTAGCTTCTTGAGGATAAGTACAAATGTCTCTGTACCGATCCGCAAGACTCTACTAAACCTGCTTATGACTCGTAGCACCTATGAACCTAGAGCTCTTATACCAACTTGCCACGACCCAAAATCCCTCCGAAGGAGTCGTGATAGCACCTAGTCTCTAAAACTAGGTAAGCCTAACACTTGACGAAATTATAACAGGTTCTACTAAACAACTATTAAACATTAACTAGAAATTTCTAAATAAACCGATAGTCTCAACATGGTACAATATCCTAAAACTGGTAGTACAATTCATAAGCCTTTCTAGGAGTACTCATACATAACAAATACATCACTATTTTGGAATAACACAAAACAACGGAAATAAATATACTAGAGGGTGACTTTAGAGCTCGCGAACGTTCAATAGGTGTAACTTGAAGTCTCCAGCCGCACAAGCATGAATCTCATACCAACTCGATCCAAAATACCTAGTTTTGCACAAAAATGTGCAGAAGCGTAGCATGAGTATACCACAGTGGTACCCAATAAGTATTGAGCCTAACCTCAGTAGAGTAGTCACGAGGCCAGGTCAAGACACCTACCGAACATGTAAACCTGAGCAGAACATGATATACTGCTAACAAGGAAGGAATATTAATATCATGACAATAACAGAAAGAATTCAGATTACAAATAGTAGTAAAGATAAAGGGGACACGAATGGCAACGAGAAATAACTAGGTAATTAAGCAGCAACATAGTCCGGGTATAGAGGTAGTGTAAATGTTCCCAAGTAGGGAAAACAAGATCAACTCAACCAATCAAATTATTTCTAATACACAATTTCAACAATTCCACTTCTCAAAATCTCATATCATAAATCACAATTTTCAACCTTTAACACACATGGCACCTTGTGCCCATATTTTTCCATCTCACTTTGCACGACAAAATTCACGTACTACTTGGTACATAATATCTGTGTCAAATGCTAATTAGTATGTTCAAGAGATTGTATTTATATATCGTAAAGTAAAATTACAGTTTCTGAACCACGTAGGAAATCAATGAGAAAAATGAGTTTATTTTAGAAATTATTTGGGTGAAGAAAATAAAATTTTTAAATGAAATACAACATCGAGTAAGCTACTAAATTTAATATAGAAATTTATTAAGTAAAACATAACAACAATTCCTTTTTAAGTAAAGTAAAAACATCAGACAGTGTAAGGAGATTAAGTTGAGAAATCAATTAAAGTAAAATATGAAAACTATTAGAAATAGTAAAGTACCGAACAAAACGGTGATTTTTTAACTTAAAAGTCACATAAGGTAAGCATGCTATTAATTCTTTTAGTTAAAATTTTTCTATATTGCTAACAACTCAGCCGTATGTGAGGTAATGATTCAGCGTAGTAAATTCATCTTGAAAATCAATTCACCAGAATAATAGTACTAAGAAAGGAATCCAGGAAATGACGGCAAGGTAATAATTCAATGATAATAACTCAATTCTCGGAAACCAGTGAGAAATCAGAAATACCATTCCCCAGAGTCTTGTACGAAAGAACCGAAGCCAATACAATACAACAGGGAATACAAAACACATAAATTATTGCGGCGTGCAACCTGATCTCACTGTACAATACTATCCACTATTATTCCACCATGTGAATATCAATAGTAATAAATAAATATATGTTGTGGCGCGCAACCCTATCCCACCATATAATATCAATATCATAATTCACCGTTATTTCACCATATCAATTCACCGTTATTTCACCTGTTGCGGCATGCAACCCGATCCCACCGTATCAATATCATAATAATAAACAAAATATGTTGTGGCGCGCAACCTGATCCCACCATATAATATCAATATCATAATTCACCCTTATTTCATAATAACAATTCACCCTTATTTCACCATAACAATTCACCCTTGTTTCACCTGTTGAGCGTGCAACCCGATCCCACCGTACAATAATTTAAATCAAAGCAACAATTCAATAACTCAATTTACAAGAATTTTTACAAACAAGGGTATGAGTACGCAACGACAAATAAACCATGTAAAAATCAAAGGAATACAACAAACTATACAAAAATGACAGAGCAGGTAAGGCACGCGATAACTAAGTATGCAATCACAACAACTAGGACATGTAGCAGATAAACACAAAGCCATAGAAGAAATTCAACAATTAAGAGGTAACAAGACAATAAGGAAGGCAATAACTTCAACTAAGGCATATAAGGGCCAAATAACGAGTGAAAGGCACACTAAATGCTAACAGCATCACATAGAGCATGTAAGATTAGACTAACAAGGAGATATTACAGGTTCTGACAATTTAATAAAGTCATAGAGAGAGAGACTAGACACTTTGAACCGATAAATTATCACATATAGACCATGTACCCACTCCTCACCTTATGTACACGGCTTTCACATAGTGAGATAACACAATTCACTCAATTTCTAAGGGATATCCCCCCCTCCAAAGTTAGACAAGACACATATATCAATTCGGCCAAATCAATACTCAAATTAGGTTTTCCTTTAAAAATTCACCTCCGCTCGGCTCAATCTATCCAAAGACGACTTAAATACATCAAACAATGCAAGAGGAAACAATTTCAATTAACAAAGCTATGATCTTCATACAATTTGCAAAAAGTCAACAAAAGTCAACCCTGAGTTCGCCCGGTCGAAACCCGGATCTGAGGGTTGGTCTTGACTACCAATCCCCAGCCTCTTTGCAAAAGCGATCCCAAGTCCGCAAAAGCGGTGGTCGTAAATGCGACCCTCAACTCGCACATGCGAGATCAAACACCAGTAGTTCTGGACCTTTTTGAAACGCATACAAAACTAATCCGAGCCCTCAGGGCTCTAAACCAAACACCCATACCAGTACAAAAACATAACACGAACTTGCTCGAGCGATCAAAACATAAAAATAACCTCTAGAATCACAAATCAGACGCCAAAACACATGAAAATCACAATGAAGTTCAAGAACTTCTGGAATCGCAACCAAGCATCCGAACCATATCAAATCAACTCCAAACGACACCAAATTTTGTAGGCAAGTTCCAGGTGACGAAGCGGACCTATTCCAAGTTCTGAAAGAAAAATCCAAACCAGATAGCCTTAAAGTCAAACTATGGTCATGCCTAAGAAAATTCTTAACCTTTAAATTGCCCACTTCCGCCAAATGATGCCGATACCTTTTAGAAACATCCAAATGAAATTACGAGCATATGACTAAGTCCAAAAATACCATCCGGACCTATCGGAACCATCGATACTCTAATCCAAGGTCAAATGCTCAAAAGTCAACCTTGGTCATTTCTTTCAACTTCGAGCTTCTCAAATGAGAGTCACTCTTAAAACTCCTCTTCGAACCTCTCGAAAACCCGAACCGATGATGCACGCCCGTCATAATACACTGTGTGAAGCTACTTGTAACCTCAAACTACTGAACCGGATAAAATTGCTCAAAACGACCAGCCGGGTCGTTAAAATACACCTAATTTTCATAAATCTAAGTTAGAATTTGGCGGTTTTTGGACTATATATTAGAGAGTGAGATTTGGGGATTTGAGGGATGATTTGTGGTTGAAATTGAATGATTTTGGATGGTTATAATCGTTATTGAATGGGTGATTGAAATTTGTGAATTTTATCGGTTTTCGAGACATGTGTCCAGGGTTGACTCTTTGGGTTGACTTTTTGATTTTGGTTAAGACCTTAACTTTATCGTATAAAATTGATTCCTATAGCTTGTATTGGTTATATTAAGTTATTTATGACTAGATTCGAGTCGTTCGTAGGCCGATTCACAAGACAATGACTTGTTGGCGTAGTGAGTTGCACGTTTGAGGTAAGAGACACATCTAAACTTGGATTTGAGGGTATTTAACCCTACGAACTACGTTATATGAAAGATATTGGGGTGATGTACATGATAGGTGATGGGCGTGTGTGCGTGCATCGATTTGTTCATGGTTTGAGGAGGTTTTTAGGCTAGTACCGAGCTTGTTTTGCTATCATATATGTTATCCCCGCGTTCCCTCTACTTGTTTGATTATTTGAACTATGAGTCATGTTAGACATGATGTCTACGCTATGTGCTAATTGTTTGAGACTTGATACGTCTATACTTGTTATTTCTGAGTTATATAACTTATTTGCACACATGTTCTCAGTCATGATACTATATCCGCGTATGATATCTTTGTCATAGTACTTCTTATTTGATTCCTCACATGATGTTGATATCGCTTAAGGGTAAATCTGTTAAACTAAGTATTTGAGATGTGTTTATTTGAGACTTGAATGACAAATGCCCGAGTTTGGGCCTTAGAGCTGGTTTGGTACTGATTTTGAGGTGATGTGTATGCCAGGCTTATAATGGGCTAAGTGTTATGGTTTTGGTGGTCCTCGTGCACTATGCCTCACTATTGGGCTAAATGATTATGATTAGTGCTTTGGAAGGATCCACCCCTCCGGAGTCTGACATGCTAGCAGTGGGCGCATGCACAATATTTTGTATTTGTGCTTGATGATAGACAGTTATGCTAGGCACCGGTACAATGCTAAGTGTAAATATTCTTGATGGATCCACTGTGATATTGTTGATTGACATGTATACTGGACATATAGGCATAGAGATATACTTTCCTCAGGCTAACTGATAATTGACCTGCTTTATATTTTTTGAGCTTTAACTGTTATACTTGAAAGGATGCCCAAATTACTGAAACGTGAACATGCTGAACTTGATATTATTGAGCTACTGTTTCTACGGTTTATCCTTTATATTCTGAACTATTATCGATTATTGGTATTGACATTGGATTATTGTTCTGAGCTCCTCACTGTTTTCAACCTAAGGTTAGGGTTGTTACTTATTCAGTACATTGAGTAGGTTGTATTCATACTACATGATCGGGTCCAAGACTACACTAATATTGAGTAGCGAGGTGGTCGATGTAGTTTTAACCCAACTGAGGTCGGGATCGAATCCACAGGGAGTTAATGTTTGGAATTAGGTTTATATCTAAGCTAGATGTGGGTTTTGATTCTAATTACAGTTCCACAAGTTTGGCTTTGTAATCTACTTCTATCTTTACGCTAATGATTGCAATAATTGAAACTAAGGACAATATTTTTGTTGATGTTTTTCAAGTGTTAAAAGATACTAGGGTCGTGACTTCTACCTAGATGGATATCTAACGGGTAGAAAAATCTAGAGCAAGCTTGATTAGTTGGAATTGCAATATAGCTATCACACCCGGGTACTCGCTTTATACCTCTCAGTAGTTTGAGTGATTTTGCCCAATTTGGCTTTCTCAAGCCAAATGGGTATTCATACAAATCAAGTGATATTAGCTCAAGTCGGGTATTACTATCTCTAGGTTTAACCCTTTAATTGGGGCTATCAATTTCTTTAGTTCACCCCAATTCTTTGTTAACCTAGTTTTCCCAGACTTAGTCCCTCTTTCTCTAGTAAAGACTAAGTCATAAAGGCAAGAATCAATGTTTTCAACCATTAATTCTTGGGTTTTAGCAAGAACTAGGCTAAATAATACTAACCCATTAACCTTCAAGCCCTAAATCAAACACCCATTAAATACCCACACTAGGGTTGGGTCACAACCCTAGCAATGGGTTTAGCTACTCACGAAAATAGAAGAAATTAAAGATGAAATGAAGATAAAATCCATAATATTAGATTATGGGATGAGAATCTAATGTTAAGAAGTGAATCTAGTACAAAATTTTCAAAAACAGAAAAACCAGCCATCTCAGGTGCTCATACAAAACGTAATATGAACTAAAAATGAAAAAAAGTTCTATTTATACTAAGCTGAAAATATTTGACAAAATTGCCCCTGTGGAGATTGTGCGGCCGCACTCTTGCTTTCGCGGCCGCATAATTTTGGTGCGGGCTGCGTTCTTCTATTTTTATTCTGGACTTTCATAGACCGCACAATTCTAAGTGCGCCACACTTATGATTATGCGGCCGAATAAAAGTGATGCGGTCCGCACTTGTTTGATTTTTGCTGTGGACAACTCTCTGAACCTTCATCATCGCGGACCGCACAATTGTGTGTGCGACCGCGCTTGACGTTCTGCGGCCGCACAATTCTGGTGCGGTCCGCACTCCTTCATTTTTCCCAAGTTGTCAACTATCTAATTCTTGCTCATTGCGGACCGCGTAATTTTGATCGCGGCTGCACAAGGGACTTTCGCGGCCGCACAATTCTGGTGCGGTCCGCGCTCAAAATTTATCCCAAAAATTCACTCTCTGAATCTCCCTCTTGCGGATCGCATAATTCTGATCGCGGCCGCACCATGGCTTTTGTGGCCGCACAATATTTGTGCGGTCCGCACTTCAGGTCTCTTTGTCCAGTCTTTGTTTTTGTTCAACTTTTGATTCCTTTCTGAGTTGCTTTTGATTCCTTTGGCTCAATTTGAACAATTCCTGCAAGCCAGCACATTTCATTAGTTTTCGGGAATACCTTCAAGCATTTTTGGCCTAAAACACAAGTAAAAGAGAGAAAATAATAGGTTAAAAATCCGTACTTATCACTACACTCTACACTTCGTGTGCAGATTCAGGTATATCCAACTGAGGTGATTTTCAGACTTGAGTTAGACCAACTTTTGAGAGACTACGAGGTAGCTACCATATTGTCCGTAGTCCTTGGAGTTCTCTTCCTATTATCTTTATCTTTACTGTTCTTATATTCAGACAGTTGTATTAGAGGATTTTACTTGTACCTTGTTATTCAGCAGTGTTTGTGTACTCGTTGACACCATATTTTGGGGTTGGTTATAGTAGCATTTTTGTTTAATCTCAGATATCTTTATAACATTCTTCCATTGTTGAGTTATTAGACCATATTATTGCATTTGCATTGATATCATGTGATTGCTGGTTTACCTAGCGGGTTGAGTTATGTTCCATCACGACATATGGAATTGGGGTCATGTCACTATATCTGTTTATCCCTATTATTAGTTGTTCTCATTCTGCCTTAGCTGAGTTAGTGACGATTTTGGTTTTTGGGTTGGGGACTTGCCAGGGATTAACTCCATACTTCTATTGTCAAATTATGTAACCCATAGCCTCGTTTCTCCCCTACAACCCCCACAAGTCTTAGGTTCAGGACTGAATAATCATATGCATATGGGATTTCTTAGGTTTAGGACTGAAAAATCATGTGCATCTAGGATTGTTGCACTTTCACTCAACGGGGACAAGTTTGTGGCGGAAGTTTAGACTTAATCCTCTTCCTTTAGAATGAAAGGACTTTCTTCTTCTGTTATTGTGTTACATTGATCAGTCCTTTCTCAACTTGAAGGGTATGCTCGTCCAAGTATTTTGGGACTACCACTATTATTTTCTTAGTTGTCGTCCTCTTCTAAGTAACCACAATAGCCTTATTCTTTTTTCTCTTCTTTTTCTTTTTCAAGGTTGTTTGTTGAAACTTTATAGGATCCCCTCTTCATTATGTGCATAAGCTCATCCTTCTGTTTTAACTTTATTGGAGTCTGAGACTAGACAACCTCCATTGGGGTATCGTCTTTGTTGATACCCAATTTTTTCCTATATTATTTTCAAAATGCATATATATTTTCAGAATAATGCATGAGCATCAATTAGTGTTTTCCATAATTTTCTATAATTTTAAAGGATTTTAAATTAATTTATTCCATCATTTTATTATCTAAATAATTACTAATTGCATCACAAATGATTTTATAATAATTTTATTGCTTAATTTTTATCATTTATATTTATATTAAGCTTTAATTATTTTATGCATAATTATATTTACATCTTTAGGTTATAATTGCAATAACTTTGCAATAATAGCCCATGTATGCATAATTACTTTTTTTTAATACAAAAATGACTTTTTATATTATTAAGTAATTATTTTAAATCATTTTCATACACAAATAGCATTTTTCATCATTTATTAACTATTTTTTAAAAATTAAATGGGTATTTAAAATATAGCCCTTTTTTTATTTAAATTCGGACTCCAGCCCAATAACCACCCCAGCCCAATTATTCTAACCCTGATCCAACACCCAAACCCAATAACCCATTGTCCATACCCGCCTCATCCTAGAACTAATCCTGGCCGTTGATCTCAGGAGATCAACGATCCAGGATACTCTTTCCTTTTTTAATTAGACTAACCTCCTAAACCCTACCCCATTTTTCCAAACCGCCGTCCTTGAAATCCCTTCTCTTCTCTCTTTTCTCTCACTCCTCCTTTCTAACCCTAGCCCGCCGTCACTGATATGTCACGACCCAAAATACTAACTCAGGTCATGATGGCGCCCAACACCGATCTTAGGCAAGCCGACACTCAGACTACTAAGGATTTTCCCATATTTGATTAAACATCCCAACACGTGCCAAGTTTTAAAGTTCAAAACATTAATTTAAAAGATAATTAGCCAATTTAACCAAAAGCAGCCATAAAGAGACGTGAGCCAATATATATATATACAAACCCGCAAACCATAATATCTACCACGTGTGTGCCAGGAACTAGTGTCACAAGTCATACGGGCATACTAACAGAATATACAAAAGATATAATATAACTGTCCCACTGTCTGGAAGAAATAGACGGGAATAACAAAAGAAACCTCATGGTGTTGACGAGGATCGTCAAGAGAAGCAGCTCATCGTGAAGTCAAGTCCAGTCTATACTCAGAATCGAGCTCCGATCTGATAACCAGATGCACCAGCCTCAGAACCTG